>VXBC01005089.1:107036-186705 GCA_013399945.1 Ploceus nigricollis | reverse complement strand
TTATTTATTTATTTATTTATAAAGGAATATCTTAATCACAAGGAAGTAAATGTAGTTGTATGCAAAACACTGTCTTCTTGAGTTTTCAGACAAGTCAACAGATAAACACACAAATACTAGTGCATTAGGATTTTTTTTGCAACTTGCCATAAATTTCAGGTATTATGTTTCAAGTGCTACATTAGAAAAAAGTAATGAAAACATCTCATTGTAGTCCATGATATCAACTGGATGTATGCTGACAAAGTAATTGACAGTTGATATGTAACATCATCGGGAACAATTTCATGGCCATTTTAATGAAAAGAAGAAAGTGGATATGAAAGCTACACAGACAAAACACAGGCAAAATTCAGATACACAGAGGGAAAGATCATAAACAATAATTGTCCTAAGAGCCTGTGGTGGACCTCTGAGCTGGTGAGACCTCTCAGAAGTTCTTGTGTCCAGATCATCTTATATAGAGGGCTCCCTATAAGGAACAAGTTTTGAAAAGACAGATTTGTTAGACTATAAATCAAGATGGCAAATTTTAACTGAAAAAAATCAAAGTGACTTGGGCAATCACAATGTGGATAAAAGGGTTTATACCCAACTCACCCATTGCCTCATATGTCTTTGCAAGAGTATCTTGCTTCCAGGCTTGGTTTGAGTCACTCAGTAACCTTCTGCGCTGCAGCAAACTCTGCACAGCTTAGAAAGTGGGTTTTTAGAAGCCCTTCCTTCTTCGTCAAAATTGACATCTCCCTTCTACTCTCAGCAGCCTAGCAATTGTGCTGTTCAAACTGCCTTTCCTCTAGCTCTTCCCAACATTCCTTGCAGTTTCTTTTCTCTTCTGTATTTGACCAGGATCAGTAGTCACAGATGGCAAGGATCAATCTTACTTTCAAGTGGCTGTTCCTTACACAGTATTTAAGGAATGAACATAATTTAAATATGTATAAGGAGGAAAAAGACACATATTACCTCTCCTGATGGCCTAGTAAGTTGTACTATTTATATTAAAATGGCATCAGAAATAGAAAACAAGATAACAAATAATGATCAGATACTGCCATTCACCAATATCCATATTTTCCATAAACACCAGAGGAATTTAATTAACACTGGAGGATGGCATGCTTTTCCATGTGTAATCCCACCTACGACTGATGTGACAATCTCTTGAAATCATTCTGAACTCCTCCATACATTTTGAACAGTCTTGTCAGGTCAGAAGTCATGGGTGATACACTTAAAATCACTTTCCATCTCTCAAAAGATCTTCATGAACCCTTACATACCCCACTGACATCAAAGATAATTTTGGAATTTCCCTCAGGTCTCTCATATGGCCTCAAAGACATGAGGCCACATGATGTGAATGAACCCACACTCAGTGCCTCGGGAATGCCACACAAAGCCAGACAGCAATTTTCTGCCAAAATCTGTCTGATTCATTCTGTCACATTCCTAGTAGCCTAAACAAATTTACATCATACCAAAGACAATAAAGAACATCTGAAAATTAATATTTTAATATATAATAGAAACAGAATGAAACATATATAAAAACAGTCAGCATTATAGTTGTAAAATGTGCAGATTCTGAAATCCTGTGCCTAGTGAATATGAAGGTTCAGGACAGTCAAGTGAGTCACTGCTTTTGCAGATGTTGTCTCCTATATCTTTCCTGATAACATTCCCAAGCACATGAACTCCAGATCTGAGAGGGACTTAGGAGGAAATGAGAGATGGTTCACATTACAAAGTCTGCTACACAACAACTGCAGCGAAAAACTGACTCCTTGACTTCCTCACTAATGGGCACTTAGAACACTTTGGAAAGACACAAGAGTTAACATTTCCCCACATACAGACAATTGTTTTCTAATGTATTTCCTCTGTCTGCTTGGTCAGCTCTGAGCAGAGGGAGCTGCATGGGGACACCCGACACCTTTTGCGGAGCTGGAGGCAGAGGGGAACATGGCACAAACACATTAGTTATGGCAAACACTTTCCAATCCTCATTTTGACCTAGATTTAGCAGAGGACTGTGCCTTAACTTTAATTCAGTAAGATGTCCTATCACATTTAAAATAGGGCAAATTTCATAGCTAAAATAGTGATATCTTAGATGGTTCACTGTAGTGGGCAACAATGAACAACATTCCCTGCTGTATTTTGGTTACTGTCAAAGCTACTCACTAACAATCCCAGCAGACTTTTCATCCCAAGAACGACTTTTCCTACTTATCACAGACACATTTGGCTTCCTGCAGCTCTTAACCTTTCTAAAACTAAATCGCTACACAATTAATTGATTTATCATTGTTGTCTAAGAAGAAACTAAATTGCTGGAAAGTGAAGATGTCAATAACATTATCTTGGGTCAGACAGTGGCTTGGCATGGGATGTGAGTGGGCACATAAATTAATTTATGTGCTTTCAGGTAGAACACGAAAATATCTCAGGGTGAAACTGTAAAACTAACCAGTACATTTCTGCAAGAATAGGATACCACTGGACATTATGAGGTTTTCATTTAAATTAATTTCTACTTGTTCTTGTTTTATCTTCCTCCTAAGCTGATTCTGATATTTCTTTTGGGAAAAGAATTCTTCAGATAAAATGAAATAATAAGTTTGTTTTTCATTATTTTGCCTATAAAGTATTTTCATTTGTTGGCCAACCCTTTAGCAAACTCTTCCAGAGCTCTGGCTACAGCACAACCTGTCTGGTGTCCTGAACCCAGGTGCCCTGCCGTATTGCCTTGCAGCTCCCTCTTTCAGCCATGAAATGTCAACCTCTTAGTTAACTCCATAGATGTCCCCTCCTCCTTCAGTCTTTTCTCCATTTCTCCCTTCATCTTAAATACTGTCGTTTATCGCTAAGCCCTTGTACTGGGTACAGGTGCCCAGGCACTGGCCTGGCTGGGGAGGGCTGCCAAGGGTGGTGTCCCACGAGGAACACAATCTGTTCCAACCACCCACTTCCAGGACACAGTTGAACACCTCAGCCATAGGTAGGGTGCCTCTGAGAATGTGTGTTTAAGAAAGGGTAAATAGTGCTGCAAGCAGTTGAGAGAAAGAAGTGAGAAAAATGTGTGAGAAACAGTCCTGCAAATACCAAGGTGAGAGAAGAAGGAGGGAGAGAGGGTGCTCAGGCACTGGAGCAGAGATTTCTCTGCAACCCCCAGAGAGGATCATGATGAAGCAGATATTTTCACTGGGGAGGATACCACACTGGAGCGGATGTACATGCCCTGAAGGAAAATGCAGCCAGTGGAAAGACCCCTGTTGAAGCAGGAGAACAGCATGAGGAGGAAGGAGCAAGAGAGAGGAGCAGTTATGGATTAACTATAACCCCCATTTTCCATCACCCTGCACCACTGTGGGGGAGGAAGTTTGGAGTAAGGAGTGAAGGAGTGAAGTTGATGCTGGCAGGGACAAGGGATGGAAGGAAGGTGTTTTAGTTTTTGTCTTCATTTCTCATTATCTTATTCTATTCTTAATTGGAAATAAATTAAATTAATCTTTCCCAAGGTGAGTCAGTTTTACCAGTAACATTAATTAATAAGCAGTTTACCTGTTCTTTATGTCAGCCCATGAGTTTTCCACCCTATATTCTACTTGTCTTGTTGAGTAGGTGGAGAGGGAGAGAAGCTAGGTGGGCACCTGGCAGCCAGCCATGGTCAACCTACCACAACCTGCCCCTCTCTGTCCCCCCCCCACCAAAAAAAAAAAAAAAAGGGAAAAAGAAGCAAAACAGGTCTACCACTCTGTTTTTCACTCTGCTTGAGTATTGCATATTCATTCGGCCCAGAGTACATCTTATGTGAACAAAACAAACAAAGATCCAAATTGCTGGAACACAGGCTGGTTTAATATTGTAGAACTCTGATTGCTAGCACTTTAAAATGATCATAATTCATAATTGCTATTTCAATATGATTACCCACAATCCTGTCTTTCTCTCCATTTCTTACTAGTGGATTCCTTGGGGGCTCAGGGAAGCACTAAAGCTGTTTATAATGGGAGCATTTGCAGAAGGGATAAAAAAGTAACTGTGACAGAGAGGGAAGGGCTAGGAAAGATCCTTATCAAGTTCATTGCTCTTTAACAAGGAGGCCTCCTGTGCCACCAGACTCTTAAATTTCATCCATGCAGAGGTCAGTGCATACAAAGATGACCAAATTTTCCGTATATCACAGTTAAAATTTTACCATGTGTTTTTGCTGCCTGCTCTGCAAGTAAATCACTCCTAAAACATCCTTGAGTCCTCACACCTTGTTACTCACCTGTTTGCCTGGAGATTTCCTGGCTGTGGAGCAACATATGTTTTAGAATAGCTCTGGCAGGCAGTCATTCAACTCGTGCACCTCATCTTGTCTCTGTAATTGCACCCAGAGGCGTTTGCAACACTGCCCCTGATCACAGAGCTTTGTGCTGCATGCTTTGGCTCACATGGCTTTATGCTAATGACAGGGGTCACACGGAAGCTTTTGATGGTCAGTATAATGCCCAACACAACCTTCTGGACACATCCACTCAGTAAATAATGTAGCATTTGCCTGACATTTATTCCAGAGATTACCTGAGAAGTTTATTTGCCTGCTTATGGAAGTAATTGGCACCCTCTGGTGGTGTGTGGCTCCTACTGCTTGACAGCTCTCCCCAGATGCCATGAGCAGCACCAAAAGTGTGGTACCGATTTCTGCAATGATGACAAAATCACCTAGAAGCCCTGGGAAAAAACACTGCTCAGTTCTGAAAGCAGACTTAACTACATTCAGCTGCTTAGATTTCAACCCACCATGCTGTACAAAGTAAAAAACAGTTAAGAAGAAGCCATTCCTTTTTTCAGTCCCTACACATTTGAAAAACCAGACAACCCCAAACCAGCCTGCACTTTTCTATTTTCTTTGGTTTAAGATGCTGAAAGTTTACAAAAGCACCATAGACAATAAAAATGGAGTCAAGCAGGAAGATACGAGGACTATGAAACTTGCAGTTACTTTCCTAGGTGTGTGTGTCTCTTCCTACAGGAAACATTATACTAGAATTATATTCAACTTTTTGTTTAGTTTTGTTTGTTGGGGTTTTTTTTTTGGTTGTCATTGTTCGTTTGAGTTTTTTTCATGTTTTACAATAGCAAAGTATAATTTCACTGACAGAGCTAATCTAAATCAAATTTCAGATTGGTTTGACTGACAGGTAGGAACAAGGAAGCTGCTTTACTGGTGCCTACCCGGTCGTGCAGAAGATTATGTAAGCTCCCTCAAAGCACTTGTTCATAGAAAGGGCAACACACAGAACTGTATGCATCACGTGTCATGTTATGAAGGGCAATAAGGCAAATATTATCAGACCTGGGGCTGTGTGTGCCCTCATTCTTTTTTCTTTTTGTCAATGGAGCGTTACTGCTGACAATATTGAGAATGTCATGGCCATTACTCTGACAGCACATGAACTAGTGGGGAAGAGATGACCAATTTTTCAAAATCATATCTTTTGCAGGCACATGTTCACATTTGTAAAGTACAGGTGGGAGCTACAGTTTATTCAATGCTGCCCCAACAGCCATTTTTGCTGCCAACTAATAATTGGAAATGTTAAATGGAAAGAATTATCTTAATCATCTTTTCCTAGTGTAAAAACACAAGTATTTTCCATTATGTCACCAGAGTCTTGTAACTGCTTTCATGGAAATGCTTCAGATCATGCCTTTTCTCTTAAGAACGGGAGCATTGAAGAGATCCAGTGGCAGGGGGATCCATCATGTTTTGGACCCAGTTTGCTTATTTCAGAAGTAGGCTGGTAGAGAGGGGCAATACTGAGTTTTTCTACCATTGTCCTTGATGATCACCATTATGAAGAGATAACTGCCTCTCTCTACTTCATATATAGTGAAACTGAAATTAAGATCTACACGATAACTTGTTTTATTGGGTTTGCACCATCAAGCTTTGGTAGTGGCAGGGTTACAGAGGTGGTTTCCATGAGGAGCTGCTGGAAGCTTCCTTCATGTCCAGCAGAGACAATCCCTGGCTGCTCCAAAGGTGGACCTGCTGCTGGTTAAGGCTGGGCCAATTAGAAATGACGGTGATGCCTCTGTTGATAACGTATTTAAGAAAGAAAATAAAGTTATTGCACAGTTGTAATTGCAGCCAGAGAAGAGCAGGGTGAGAACATGTGAGAGAAGTAACTCTGCAGAGACCAAAGTCAGTGGAGAAGGAGGGGGAGGACGAGCTCCTGGCACTGGAGCTAAAATTCCTCTGCAGCCTGTGGTGAGGGCCATGACTAAGTAGCTGTGTCCCTGCAGCCCCTGGAAGTCCATGGGGAAGGAGAGATCCACCTGCAGCCCATGGAAGTCCATGGAGAAGCAGAGATCCACCTGCAGCCCATGGAGAAGACCCACACCAGAGCAGGTGGATGCCTGAGAGGAGGCTGTGATCCCATGGGAGGTCCATGGAGAAAAGGAGCCCCTACTGGAGCAGTCTGTTCTTGAAGGAATGTAGCCCATGGAAGAGTGCCCCATGCTGGAGCAGTTTGAGGGAAAGATTGTGGGATGGACTCACTTTGCAGCAGTTTGTGTCGATCTGTTGCTCATGAGATGGACTCACATTGGGAAAGTCCACAGAGAATTGTTTCACATGGGAGGAACCTCCTGGTGAAGCAGGGGAATGACTCCTTTCCTTGAGCAGCAGGAGAAAAAACACGTGGTCACTGACCATAACCCCCATTCTCATCTCAGTGCAGCACTGGGGGAGGAGATAGAGTTTGGGAAGGAGGGAGGGATGGAGGAAAGGTGTTTTTAAAGTTATATTTTACTTTTCATTATCCTGTTCTGGTTTTATTAGCAATAAATTCAATTAATATCTCTAATTTGAGCCTGTTTTGCCCATGACAGTATTTCATAAGTAATCTCTCTCATGGTTCTTATCTCAGCTCATGAACCCTTCATTATATGTTCTCTCTCCTGTCCATTTGGAGGGGGGAGTGAGAGAGCGGCTTTGGTGGATGCCTGGCATACAGCCAGGGTGTTAACACTCACTACACTTCTGCAAGGTCACATAGACCATCTACATCAAGCTTCTGCTGCCAATTTATTGTCCTCCTAACACAACCATCTTCCACTAAGCTCAGAATCTATTTTGGTAATTAATATTTTCCAATTAATTTTCATAAATTTCATATCACAGAAAAAAAATTATAGATCAGAAAGTGTCTTTGAAAGTCACGTGGAAAAGATTCTTATTCCAAGGAAATCTAACTTCAAAGGTATTCAAGGCCTCTTGTTGATCAAGATTCTTCCTATTCAGCAATATATTACAACATATCTGTTAAAGAAATTAAAGAATTCATAGAGAAAATATTTTCCTTCCTCATCATTAAAACTTTTCCTTTTGGACAGTATTTGGTGAGACTTATGTCAGAAAATAAGCTATAATTATAGAATTAATCAGAATGGGTTTGGTTAGAAAGGACCTTTAAGATCATCTAGTTTCAATCACTCTGCTGTGGGCAGGGATGCCATTCACTAGATCAATATACTCAGGACCTCATCCAACGTGGCCTTGAACACTTCCAGGAATGTGACATCCACAACTTCTCTGGGCAAACCATTCCAGTGCTTCACCACCCTCTGATTAAAGAATTTATTCCTAATATCTATTCTAAATCTACACTTTGTTTAATACCATTTCCCTTTTGTTACACCCCAGTCTCTTAAATCCAGGGCTAAACCTGGGCAGACGAACAGGAGGACTACTGACCAGATATCCTCAAAATCACACAAAATTTTACTGCCAAATTATGGGAAATCAAAGAACTTTGGCAAATGATTTAGTACAACACAGCACAGACTTAGCCCATTCAACAAAGAAACCTTTAAATGGATTTGATGCTATGATGTTATATAAAAAGAGAGTTAAAAGAAGAAAGAGAGAAAAACAGAAAGATAGGGAAGATAGAGAAAAACAGACATAGGTACCAACTCCGAGTTCCAGTGGTATAACAGGTAGAAAACTCCAAGATGAAGGCAGGGTGGAAGAACAACATACTTGCCTCATGGTCAGCCTTCTTAAAATCTTGACCCATCCTGGGCCTTCCAGCCACTCAGCCACTTAGGGGTTGGGTCAGGCAACACTGTGGGGCTGCCTCCACTGTGCTATGATTGAAAAACACTGAGGGGCTGGGGGATATAGAGGTGTGCAGGGCACTAACTCACCAGAACAAGGCCTGACCCATGCCCTATCACACATTTCAAGATGTCTCTAAAACAGATCACCTTTTCCAGTCTCTGACACCCTTGTCCTATCACTATCTGCCTGTATAACAAGTCGCTCTCCCTCCTTTGTGTCAGCTGCCTTAAGGTACTGGAAGGCAGCAATGTGGTCTCCCCAAAGCTTTCTCTTCTCCAACCCTTGCTGTCTCAGCTTGCCTTCATAGCAGAGGTGCTCCATACCTCTCATCTTTTTCATGGCCTCCTCTGGACCCTCTCTAACAGGTACATATCCTTCCTGTCTTGGGCATCCCAGAGATGGACAGAGTGCTTGAGGTAGGGTCTCAAAACAGCTAAATAAAGAGGCAGAATTATCTTTCTTGATCTGCTGGCCACATCTTGTCTTATGCAGCCTCAGATGTACTTTGGCTGCTGGACTGTGAGCACACAGTTGCCTCATGTCCAGTTGTTTATCTGCAAGAACCCCCAAATCCTTCTCCGCAGGAATTCTTTCAATAAGATTGCCACGATCCAAGTGCAGCACCTTGAACTTGTTGACTTTCGTGAAAGTCTCATGGGCCCACATAAGCTCGTTTAGGTGCCCAGATGGCATTCCATCCTTCTATTGTGCCAAATGTTGCTGCTTGCACTGGTCACTCAGCTTCATGTTATTTGCAAACTTTCTGGGTGTGCACTTGATTCCACCATCAATGTCATCAGGTCCCATAGCTTCCGGCTGTTTAACACCATCAAGTGATCCTGAACCTGCTACTTGCGTATAGTGGTAGGGACTTCACTCTCCCCACACCCATGCAGAGGATCAGGGACTTGAGAGAAGTAGGAAGCTGACGCCAGTGAAGATTGAGGAAAAACTCATTGAGTGCTTCAGAGTTCCTATTAGTTGCCGCCAGTTTACCCTTCTTGTTTCTCACAGGGGTACGTTGTCTTTGGCCTTTCTTTCTGAACTGTGTACTTTTAGAATCCCATTTTTTAAATTCTTCATGTCACGTGCCCAGTCCTGCTCTAGCTTTGCCTTGGCTTTCCTAACCGCATCCCTACATATTCAAAACATATCCCTGTACTCTACCCAGGTCACCTCTTTCTGTTTCCACTGTCTGTGCATTTCTTACTGCTCAGTTTGAGGAGCAGATCTTTGCCCAGCCATGACAGTTTCAGGCCTGCCTTCCTCCATTTCCTACACATCAGGATGCAGAGCTCTTGTGCTCTAAGAAAAGTGGCCTTAAAGAGCAGGCAGCCTTTTGTCCTTAAGGACAGTTTCACAGAGGATCTCATTCACCAACTGCTTAAACAGCTGAAAGATTGCTCTTGCAAAGTTCAGGGTTTTGACTTCACTCCTCATTATTTATCACTTTTGAGGGCTGGGGTTATTCCTCAGTTTTGTCTTCATTCTCTCTTCCAGTAGTGACACCCTATAAGGGAACACCAACAAGGTTGCTCAGAACATGTCCTGGCAAAGCCAGCACTACTGGATCTATATAGCCAGCACTACAATATGGACCAGGTGTTCCTGAAAAATGCTTTATGAATAATTTCTAATGGTGGAAAAGAAACAACATCCTCTTCTTTACCTGATGATAGAATGTGAATGTCCTCATTTACCCTAAACCCTCTCTGCCACCAGATAAGCTCTCCAAATTTTATTTACAAAGATTATGTTAGCCTTCATGGTGGTTAAAAGTACAGAGTTTGAGGCCGAGATTTTAATCTTGTCGCCTTCCTCCTCAGGACAAAAGGGAAATGGAAAACAGCCTATTTATTTAGCAAGATAATAATTCAGCTACTGATTGACCAGTTAAAGGATGATCATATTTCCAAAAATTCCCTAATTTTAATTAAAACTAAATCAAAAAAATTAGTTGTTCTTCATTTAAATATTTACAATATAATTTAATCTTTGACAGCATTAAATACTATGCAATATTCATTTTGTATTTACATCAATATATATTATTCTAGGAAGTTTTCAAGAGTTTTGCACTGCAGCTTATCACAGCAGTGGTTTGAAATTGCCTCAGAACATGAATTTTAAAGTCTCTTCATACAGTATTTGGTCTTTAGAGTCAATTAAGTTGAGAGAGAGAATTCTGGAACTGCCAGCTAAGACTTTTCAAGGTTGATAATATTCTTTGCTAATGTCTGTTAATTGTCCTCAGGTCTTTCCTCCCTCATTCTCTCCCATGAGTATACATGTCTATTTTGCTTCATCATATAAGGAAAATTTAATGTGCTGTTTGTAAGTTTTGATTTTACTTTCTATTTCGCATTTTCTTCAGGGGTGTGCATACTATTTATACTGAATGTAGATTTCAGCTGTAGTTACAACAGTCATTTAGAAATTATTCTTTTCCATCATGTCAGCAATTATCTACTGAATTTAATTTTGAGTATAGAGAAGACGAGGATCAAAAATAAAACAATCCACACATACAAAAGAAAACATAAAATCTTTTTTAAATGAAACCTGTAATTCTTTTTTGCACACCTGTGAATAAAGTAAATTTTAATCCAGCTGACAGATCTAGAACAAAATAGAGTTAATGTAAATATTTGAACATAAGACATTGTATGCCATGTGTGACTCTTGCTTAGTCTCTCTCCCCTGTGGGTCTTTGGATATGGGAATCCTTTGTTGTGTTTACGTTTTTGTAGGAATGTTCTTCTAAGGAATAGAGATGCAAAAGTCACTTTCTGGAAGATCCACCAGGTCAATCCAACTATTTTACCTTCCCCTCAAAACCTATCAAACCTCTTATAAAGTTCCATGGCAAGATATAATGAGCCCAGCCTAGTTCAATCTCTTTCCACCATATGTTATATATGAGAAAGAGCTTTTGGTTTTTGATCTCTTTGTTCCAGACATCTGATAATTTATAGCAATAGCATTTTGTACGATGGACAATAGAATGTATTTAAGGCAAGAATCTGCAGCCAACTTTGTGTTGGTCTGGCAGGGGCTGTATGGCTGTGATTAAAGTTAGGGATGAGGTTAGGATTGAGTCAATAGACACCTCCGGGTTTAGGTGTGTTTACTTTATACAGGTTGCTATGCCTGAAACCAAACTAGTTTTAGGATCTGGCCATGCAAGGTTTCCTGTTCAAGTTTTTATTTGAAGCACTCATTGCCTCTTGACTCAAGTGTCTCCATGTAATAAACACCACAGGACTTGATGCCATTTTATAAATTGGATAGGAGATTTATCTTGGTGAACGGGAGATTTGAAGTTCATTGTAAGGAGGAGGCATTGTAAGGCTGCTGAAGAAGCAGCAGCAGCTAACCATGTGTTTTTCTTCTCTTGTGCAACCCAATAACACATTGCAGATTGTCCATGCACTCCTTTCTTTTATAACACAAAAGTCTAGCATATTTTATGCAAATTTATAACTCCATGAGATTTTTATAAAGATTGTAGACTGTTAGTCTTTGCCTATTTCCATTCTCTTTACTGTACCCAGAAATCACAGCATTTAAAAATTTCACCTCAATTGCATCACTGTAATTTTGGTATGCTTGATGCCAGCCAAGTGGCAATTCCTTAGCAAGGCAGATATTCCAACTATGTCAAGTTTCAGGTACTGTCTATATCTGCTTTATGTGTGAACCTGATGTGCTTGTTTGAATTTGATCTTTGTCTCCTAATGGACATGAGAAACCTGATTTTCAGTTGTCAATTGATTTACATGTGCATGACAGTTTTACAAAGGAGACAGAGGAAATGGGTGGTTCCCTTTCAAACTTTTACTTTTTTTTAAAGAAAACTATCAGAACATGTTCTTTCACGTCTTTTGGCTGTCTTGGCTTGTATCAATCCTATTCAATGAAGTTGAAGTTCTGGTAAAGCACTATATTTTGGTTGTGTTATCTTTTTAAATAAATAAAAAACATATTTCTCTCACCACTAACCAATCATTATTTCAGTGATATTTGTACAGAAAACAAGAAAAGGATTTTAAAATTAGAATTGATTGCCTGGAGGTGAGAACTTTGAATGAAATGAGCAGTTAGGGAACAGCTATCACCAGCTATTTTCCAGTGCATAAATTCCTGTCCTTTCTGCATTTATTTATATTACATCCAGACCAGAATATCAAAAGGAAAATTTCGTCTGGCACAAAACTCACATTACCCCGAATTTTTCTGAAAGAAGTGTTTTGTCCATAATTGTGTTTAAATAAGTTCCTTTTCTTTGCCATTAGGTGTCTCTGTAATCCTTTGCAAAACACTAAATACCACAGGATTTTTTCAGTGTTTCTTGACTTTAAGTACAAGTCAGGATTGTTTCTAACCGTCTCTCTTTATTTGGGATCTTTAAAGAAAACAACTAACTAGGAAAAATTCTGCAGTGTTGCATCCCAACACAGAGAGGTAAGGAATTTCTTAATGCTGCATTGTTAGAATACAAATAAAATTAAAAGCACCAATAAAAAGCCTTCCCTAGCATACCTCTTGCTCAAGTTGAGGAAAACTGAGAGATAAGGTCTTACAAAGGTATCCATTGTCTATTGATTCTCTATGTCCTCACAACCTCTGTACCATCATGTAATTATTGACTGATTTTCTAATCAAAATACACTACATTTTATCTGTATTACAGCTATCCATGATTATAATTTTTTTTTATAATGTAAACCATCCAGCTAAGTTTATGCAAGATGCATCCATACTACCATGCTATTTGAGAAGAGGAGTTAGGAAAACAGAAAGAGCTATAAAATAGCATCTCTCAGCAACTCCTGTTACTTCACAATAAGAGATTAATCAAAGCTGCTCAATCAAAACAGAAATCCTAGAAAATAATCCTGACATAGGTAGCAGTGAAAACCAAGAGTTTTTCATAGTAATCTGTATTATCTTGGTACAAAGACACCACATCTGCCAGATTAGTCAAAGACACATGATCTGCTTAAGTATTAGATACCTCCAAAGCAAAGGCCAGCAGCCCATGGTGCTTTCAGAGGAGTGACAGAGAGTGTGACAGCAATTCCAGCTGTGGGCTGGTGTAGACCTGATCAAGTCGTCAAAAATACTTCTAGAGTTTAGGTGGCTGGTCTGAGAGGAAATCTAGTCATATTCTGGTTGCATATTTTTATTTTGGTGTGCCTTTTTTTTGGTAAAGCTAATATAGGTCCGGGGGCTGGGCTAGAATCTATGCCTGACTGTATAATATGAACAAAATTGATATATACATCCTTGTTGCAAATCCTTTTTCCTTTAAGGATTCTGGTACCATTAAAAACAAGGTTTATTCTTACAAACCACCCAAACTTGCAAGCAGTTGCAAAATCCAACGTATAAGTTATAAAAAAGAATTTATTTCATCCAAGACTCATCAAGAAGTGAGAAATCTGAATTCCAAAAAGTGCATTTTATGAAAGCCACTTTTCAGAGCAAAACCACATTTCAGTATCAACTGAGTAGATGCTTTATGTTGTAGAAAAAACAGTTTAGTGTACCATCTGTTGCTTTTAATAACAAATGAGCAACACGAATTGTAGTTAATACTGTTGATATAAAATATAAGAGGGATGTTATCAAAACTGCTCAGTGACAGATATAAACATGTTTTGAAATATGAATGAGCTCAATAAATTCAATATGCAACTTTTACACGCCAGCTGTTCTCAAAAGATAAGGCAGTAAAAGATTTTTAATGAACCCCATGCCAGGCAAATGCAAGATCATTTCTCTGGCCCCCATGAGGGTGAGAGAAGCATTTCTTATCTAAAGCACACATAGAGTGACAGTTTCATTTAACCTCTTCCATCTTGGGAGAACTAATTATAACTATATATATATATATAACTAATGAGAGAAGCGGTATGAAAATATCATCATGCATATACGTATTTATCTATATCTATCTATCTAATCTATCTCTATGTCTGTATCTATCTCCTTAGAAGAGATCCTGTGACAAAGATTTTTTACAAAGGTGTCCAGAACAATCCAAATAGGACTTCTTCATTTTTTGCTCTCCATATGGTGCTACAATGAAGTGAGTTATGGCACAGGTCTTGGCTCTGTAAATGCTTCTGTACTGGGACATGGGACATGGAACATGAATAACAGCCCAGCCAATGAACATAACAGCTGCCTTTGAGAAGTCCAATACTGAATCACAAAGGAGTGAATCCTTATAACAGCTTCCTCATTTTAAGACTGAACATTGTACACCCTCTATATAATATGAATTTTCAACTCCTTGGATGATCAATATTATTATTTAGGAATTTTATCTATACTCTTATCATTAAGAGTAGCCATACTCTTATCATTAAGAGTAGCAGAAGTTTCCCTTCTGCTAGATACTAATACTAATCTTTCGTTTCCCTTCTACTAGATACTAATCTCATTGCTTTTAATACCTGCAAAAGGTTCTTTCTCATCCTGAATGCTTCAAGAAAACAGACAAAAGTGTTTCTTGACAGAGAACAAGGCTCTGAAATCCTTTAAATATTTTCTTTTAGTATTTGGCCTTTTGGAGAGGAACTTTTGCTAGTTTTGTTAATCATCTAGAATATAAAATAGATTCTTTTTATCTTCACTAATCTGAAATAATAGAACATAAAAAGAGCACTTAATTAATGCCATTTAATTTTTAAGGAGTTTTCAGATCTCATTGAAAACATACAATTTATAAATCATCACAGGTTTTAATTCAGCGTCCCTGTGTATTACTCACCCATGATGAATTATATTTGACTTAAATAGATCTATACTAACTTCTGGCCCAATTACTTTTCTGTACCTATGCTGAACATTGGTCAATAATAGGTGTAAGCTATATAGCTCGGGTTAATTTAGCAGAAAATTTCTATCAAACATATCAGAAACCAGTGGCAAGGTAATCTCATAGAATCTGGAATCTGTGTAGTCTGATCTGACTCCTTTGAGTCCCTTTATAATATTTGCTTTTGTTGTTTATTTAAACTTGTTTGAAAGTATGGGTGTAAACTGATAAATTAACACAATGGTGGATTGACATGTGGCACTTGAATTTACTCCTCTGGGAGTAGGGTGTTAGGAGGTTTGTGAAAGTCTAGTGCGTACAAATTTATCTCATTGCATCTAACTTACACATACCCTGTATTTTGACTGCTGAATCTAAACTGTAAACTTGCACATTTGAAGATGTTTATCTCAAAAGAACTGTTCTTGAAACTTCAGAATTTTTTTTTCATGTGGCAAATGTGCTTTATCCTGCTTTGCCTTACTTTCATAGAGCCTTCAACTTCCACGGTATTGATCAAATTGACATTTCTTTGACAGAATTCCAGGGAGCCCTGTAATGTTCTTGGCAGTTCCACCATTAATAAAATTGTTTCTTTACAGATGGCAAGGACTAACTTTATATCCTCAGTAGGAGGCATAAAGAGACAAGTAATAAAATGGTTTTCAATAACATAGTTCAGTATTGCATGTTATAGCTCCATGTCCATGGACAGGCCATCATAGAGACAATAGCTTTAAATAATTAACAACAGGGAGACATATTGATGCTTAAATGTCCCATCTTAAATCCTGTTATCAGTAATGACAGTGACCATACTCTATTAGCTCTTTTCAGGATTTTATTACTGGAGATGATCACACTGTATCAAAAGGAAAATGAATAACTAAAGGAAACCAACCTGCTTAGAATTTGATTAACATTACTCCGATTCTGTTTCGAAATTCAGGTATATAGATGCCTTCCAGGAGCTGTTGCTTTATATGACAAAAATTTTGCTCATAGTTTTTCAGATCCAAATCTATTTCTTTACCTGATAACTGTGGAAAATTTAAAATTTCACTATTACACAGATACAATTTACTGAGTGCAGGGGAGTGTTCATTTGTTCAATAAGCTTTTAAAAATCATACTGAGAGAGCTTTCCATAAATTCACAGTTAGCAGATATGCACAAGGTTTTCTTATCTTCTGTCCTGGCCACAGTACCCAAACATGTATTTCACTAAAGCAGTAGTTACAACAGAGGCAACAGAGAAATTCTGTAACAGACTAGCTTAAATATGTATGCTAGTACATATGCATATTAAATTCTGCTGGGAGGAAATTCCTTACAGCAAATGAAATCATCCTTCAGCTTTGAAAGAGGCTTTGGATTTACTGAACAATGCTATAAAGCAAAAAGATTTATTATTTTAATTATATAAGACAGTAGCAATTGTTTCTGACGCAAAACAAGTCCAGAAGTCAATGGTATTTGAAAGAATAAATGGGTTAGGCTGTGGTCTGCTTGTTAGTTAATTTACATACCAGTCATACCCTTTTACACTTTGTATAGAGACATAGTTCTTCATTAAAGAACTCCACTGGTAAACAGAAATTTAAGTGGAGCACTGATATTGCTCCACTGGTTAATGAAAATTCCCAAAATCTAGAAAGAATTGACTGATAAGTTAAAAAAAAAAAAAAAAGTAATGACAAAAGCAAGTTCAGGTAGGCTGACATAATAAAATTCAAATTAATAGATTCCACTGATAACATTGCTCAGTTTGACTTAAAATAGGAAAATACTTCTTGTGGCTATTTTGTACATAGCGATTTTGATACTGCTCTCATATTCAGGAGTACTGAGCATACTGCATTTCCTTGATCTAATTAAATATCAACTCCAAGTAGTGCCAAGGATTGTCTTTTCACTGTTTTTAAGCTTTAAGTCAAACAGCTCTCTACCCAGTTAGTTTCCCAGAATTCACAGATTGTTACATATTCTGATGTGGATCACAGACAAAAAATTACCACAAACTACATTAGGGATCTATAAATCTGTGCAGCCAGAGTTATGTTGTTTCAGAAACATATGACACATCAGAAATATTTCACACGTATTGGTCCATTTCATAAAAATCTAGAAATATATTTGGTATATTTCTGTAATATTTTTCTGTATGAAAAAAGAAATATATAAAAAGGTATTAAAAGCAGATGTTTGTAGACTTTTGTAGTGAGTAAGACATGAGCCTTAGCCCTCATTTTGTCTGTCATTAATAAAGGTTGTGCTTAAAGCTGAGATAACAACCATTCTTTTCCATTATTTTTTAATTCCTTTTAAGTTTTAAATACAAATTACTTTTTTATTTCTAGGCTAAAAATAATTATTATTAAGCTAAAAATTCTCTGAAGGTTTTGTTAGAATTCAGTGTGTTGCTGTTCTTGACGGGTTAAATGTCAAAACTGTGAAAATTTATAAAGTAATGGCTCAGAGACTGTGGAATGGACCAGCCATCTGGGAAAGTAAACAAATCAAATAAGCAGGAAATAACAAAAACACAGCCAAGCAACCAAACTCCTACAAAATGGGAAATTTCTGTTCTTGTCCATGAAACTCAGATTAAGTAATTCAGGACTTAGTTTTGGTAAAGACTTTTCAGACGTTTGGAGTTTTTTCCCCAGATATGCTTTACAGTTCTCAAAATCTGAAACACTCATGCCTAATTGGCATGTTGGCTTATGACTGATGAATTCATGTAACTTCTAATTGAATTGGTCTTATATGACCAGTAGTAATAGTCTAGAGGAAACAGATTTTATATGGTCAAAAAGTACAGAGGCAAATGTCCCTCTAAAAATTTATAGAACATCCCATTTAGAAGATTTATTAGAGATCTAATTGTTTGACTTGTCTATATTAGTCATGTTTTTCATTCCCCTCCGTGTGGATGGAAGGAAATAGTTTAAGTGCATCACCTTCCACACACTTCTTCACACTTGACCTTGGACAGAATGCAAATGAAAATGCTCCTCAGCAGGACACAAGCCTAATGTGTGGAAAGGATTGTTTAATTTAGGTTCTCTTTCAGCAGAACAACCCCAGTGAATGCTCTTCTTGGCTGTGAGTTCCAACTCCACTCCTCTGAATGCCTCCGAGCCCTGCACCAAGCCCTGCCAAGGCTGCCTGCAGTTGAAAGGTATATGTGGAATTTAAGTTGCTGGACAGAGATATTTTCCTGATGCAGGACCTGGATCTGGTGTCTACAGTAGCTTTTCTTTTCTCTATTTACTCATCATTACATATTTACTTACAAAAAATTCCTCTCCTTTCCCGAGGCAGGGTCTTTGCAACAGCACTGGAAACTAGGTGTAGCCATATAGTCAGGATCAATTACAAATATTTTCTACTACAGCATTGCTATAGAAATGTATGTCCCTAAAGGCAACCATCACAGTACTGACGAGAAAATTTTTTTTTATTAGAACCAGACAAGTCATACTGACATGTTAAGTAAACCATGATTTTATGTATATTCTGAGGCCTGTTGGCTTCACAGACAGCAGGTGGGATAATGCTTGCATTTATATCCCCCCAGCATTAAAGAGCATATGCTTGCCCAGCTTGTCTGGTAGACACCAGTGGAGTTTTGCCCTTGACAGCTCCTGTTTATACAGATGGTTTTAAAAATGTTACTGGAAGAGAAAACAGCCTGCACTGTAGGAAGCACCTTACATAGGAGCCAAGACTTAACAAGGAAACTATTTTCATCATTCTCTCCTGTTCATCTAGAAAATTTGAGGAGAATTTGAAGGTTGGCCTTAAAACTAAATTTAAACTTATTTTTGTCTGTTATATTTAGACGTGTCAAGATTTTTTTAACATGATATTTTGAAGATCCTGCTTAAGCAATTTATTAGAGATCTGGCTATTTGACTTGTCTATATTAGTCAGGTTTTGCATTCTTCTCCAAGTGGATGGAAGGAAATAGTTTAGGTGAATCACCCTTGCCTTTGGATGGAATGAATCACTCTCTAGAGAAGCCTATACCTTCCTGAAGGCTGCAAGGGGAACCAAGCAAAACCAAATATAGATAACTTGTATGTAGGACCAGTATTTCATTCCAGAATCACATCGAGGTTAGAGAAAAAATTCCCATCACTGTCAGTCTCTATAAGGCCTCCATCCTTTGTCATGTGAACTGACAGCTGCAGGACTACTGCCACCAATCCTACAACCATAACGTGCCTCTGCAAAGTATGCATTTCTTTTAAAGGTGCAGGTGGTGGAAGTTCTGGTAGCTGGTTTTTCTGATCCAGAATATGAGTCATTCTCATACACTCATAAAAACAGTCCTGTCCCAGCTGTCTGCATTCATATTTGGCTAATTTCAAACCCCTACCCTCAAAACACGCAGTAATACATAAGACCTGTCACTAACTTTTACCTTTCCATCTGCAGTGAATGAAGGTACCTAGGATGAAATCTGAGCTTTGTGAGACTTTTAACATTGACTTCAGCAGGACTGAGAGTGTGTCCCAGAAAAGCTCCCTATTCTGTGGGCTAAAAGCCTAAACTAAAAAAAGTATGTAGTATAACAATAAAATACATGCAAATAATTAATTACCCATCTTACAATTCCTTTAACATCAGAACATGTTCACCTCCTCTGCAGGTTCATAGTATGTCTTGCCATTGCATTTGAGGTGATGATAATATGACACTGCTCTTTGCTGATAACAGTTATTTAACAGCAACAATATGTAAGCCAACTATAACAAGATAGACAGAAACAGGGCCAGTAACAAACAGAAATTGAAAGAAAGAGCTTTCAGAAATTGATAGGACATGCCATTATCTGGGATAAAGGAACTAAAATGACATAATATTTTTCTCATCTTTATGAATTCTAATGATAAAATTAAATACTTAAAAAACCCTTGCAATAAATTTGTAAACAAATGAAACTGCTATATTTGGAAATATTTTAAGAATTGTTTTTGTATGACTATCATAAAGTCATGTAAACACCCTATCACATTCATTAAATCATAGAAATCAGAAAAAAAAGTCTGACCTTAGAATAGTCAAATTCAGAGCATAAACCTTGAAACAATATTCAAATAAAGTTTTCCTGTCTCACTGGTCAGCAGTGTACAAGTTTGCGGAGAACACAGTTATCTAATGCTTAATACATCTTTTTCTTCTACTTTACACATATCCTTCAAACAAATTTTTGCCTGTACAGGTTTCACAGCAACACAACACAGCAACACAAACACAGCAACATAAACACTTTTAAAGTAAAGTGAAGTTTTGTGCAATCTATTCTATGAAGTCAATCTGCACTGATTAGAATTTATTTTTGAACCACAGTTCAGTCAATTTTAGATGAAATGCAACAATGCCTCTGCTTTGGCAGTACTGTGATGAAAGCTTTATTGAAACAAATAGATTTTTTTCTTTGTTTTAAGTAGATTTTTAGGCACAGCACCTGTAGTACTTGGAAGTAGTTCACTTCATTAGGGAAGGCTGCATTAGCCCAAGGAACATTATAATGAAAGAGACATAAGAGCTTGTCATGTTAAAGATAGAGGTTTGTTTATCAGGGGAGGGGGCAAAGCCCTGTTTTGATGAAAGAAGTAAAAGGTAACCAGACATCACTAGAGCTACGGTGTGTTCAATTTATGCACAGACATCTGGCCAGTAGCTGCTTCAGTGAAGGTGCTGTATAGAATTGGAGTTGTGTCCCTACTGACAGTGTACTGAGAAGCCATTGAGTACATCTGAGAGCCATTTAAATGCAAATATAATGTGAGTTTGTCAGTGACTAAAAACAATCTTCCCGACAATGACATTAATAATTAGAAACCATCTGGTACCATGAAAGCTTACAATACTTTCAGTATTTCCGCAGGCCAAAAGGATGGAATTTATCTCCTACAGAAACAGAAACACCTATGCTATATGTTAGTGCTCTGACAATTGATATGCAAAATCAGATCCATCTTGCTGTTTTTCCTCTGGGTCAGTCCTGGAAAGTAAATAAATGAGAAATCTGGAAGACATAGTGCCATAAACTTCACAAAGGAAATTTAAAGAGAACACGCAGACAGAGATGAATACCTGAAAAGATGAAGGAGCTATGTTGAAAACTTTGCCTCCTTTTTACCTGATAAGATTATGAAGGGCATAAAGCGAGTTGATAACTCAGCTGTCACATCTCTTTAAAAAATGTTTTTCTGTATTTTCAGTGTTTGTTATGTAGAAGTGGATTCAAAATAAATTAATTAATGTAAACCCTTTCTCTTTTCTGGCCCTTAAAAGTTTGAGGGTTGGAATTTTCGTGCTGTAGAGACCAAAATGTTCTAGTCTGTCCATCAAGACCTAAACTGTCTTTCATTATCTTTGTTTTCAAGCTGATATACCCTAAAGAATGTATGGGCAGGTTATTCTCTGTTAAAAATAATTCAACAACATCACACCTTCATCTGAGAGATTAAGTAAATACTAAAAAAAGATAATTTTAAATTTAAATTGGCAATTGCAGTAATTGTCTTCTTCAACACCATGTTCATATGACATTTACAATTGTCAACTTCACTTGGTATCTTGCATGAGTTGAAAACAATAGAGAAATTCAGCTTCAAAGTTTATTAGTGATAACCAGATATGAAGGATATGGAAGAAAGTAAAATTTAAGATATTTCATTTTGAGAATTTCAATAGCTAGAGAAATAACAGGAGAGGTCCACTGTAAGAACAAAAAATTGCAGTTTTTATACACAATGAAACTGTTGAAACATCCTAGTGTGTGGCTATCAAAGTAAAGAGGTGGTGGTTTGTCCACTGTAGTTCTGATCTGAGTAATGCAAGTTTCAAGGCTGAACAGTCAACATCTGCAGACCATCTTAGAGTCTGTGTTTCGCAGACACAGCTGTGCTTCTCAGACAATAGTCTATAGAAACTGAAGCTGTTCCTACACCTTATTCTTACATGTGCCAATCTCTATTTGCTGTTATAATTCATGGAATATTTTCATTCAATAACTTCTCTCAGAAATAAGATATGCCAGAAATACTGAAACTGAGCCACCAAAATAGTGAGCGGCAAATGTATAGACTGTGTGTGAAGAGGGTGTTTAAGTGTCTGCGTGCCTGCGTCTGTGTGTAGCAGATTTTCACATCTCAGTTCAGGAGCAGTATTTTTCCTTTGTGTAGGTGAGTATGGCAATTGAGACTTTCTTTCAAGTTCTCAAGACACAGAATTTCCTATGTACTATTTGTACTTTGAAACATATAAGCTCTGAGCAATGAAACTGATTTCCTAGGACAAATCAGTTTGAGACTCTCAGCTGTGAATCAAAATAATTTTTCTGTTTCTGGGTATAAATTGTCAGATTAAGAGGTCTTGATATGCTTCTTCTTCTAACATGCACTGCTCCTATACAAAATCAAAATTCTCTCTCTCTGGTATTTATAAAAAATGTGACAACACATTAATGGATTGTTTTATACTCTTACCTCAACCATTACATGATGTATAAAAAAATTAAAACCATTTGCCAACAACAATGCTTCGTTCAATATCGACTTAAGCAATAGCTGCTTAAGTAACTAATTTTCATATCAGAATCCATTTGTTCTCTTTTTGTACATGAGAGGAATTATTTTCCTATGTGCTTGTGACTTTCAGTAGTAAATAAACCTTAATCAATGAGAAAAACCTACACAAATATTCACTTCCCTATAATTTTCAGTTCATTTCCTGTGCACCTTGTCCATCAGCATGGTTTTCATTCAGCCATTTCACCTGTCTTGTCAGCTAATGCATACACATTATTTTGAAAAGATAAACTATCAATAAGGCATTCCGGTGAATAATATTGAAACTGTGATAATTATATTTTTGTCTTATATATTTGAAACAGTGATAATTTTATAGATAACTACAGAGCTAATATCACTTCAAAGATTCTTAAGACTGCAGGTCTTTCTTAGGTAGTCGGTAGATAATACAAATTTCTAGATATAACACATAAATTTTCTGCAGAACACTGTCTGAACCAGAATAATATGCAATTTGACACACCACATGAATGAATAATTCCATCTCATGTTGAATAATTGCATCTCATGTTTCTGTATTCTTTAAAAAAACTCCAAACCAGAAGTAAAGGAAAAAAGAGTATTTGTCTTAGGTAGACAACTGAAAAAGAAGTTTAATGACAGCCCTATAATTTGGTCACTTTGATTTTGCACTCTGTAAAACACATGCAGATTCTTTTTCAAGCTGTAGATGTAACTCATCATCTATAAAGTCCTTATTTTGTAACATCACTCATTCATACAACTGATCCTCCAAATCCCTATTCATATTTTTCTCATTACTTTTCTTGTCAAAGCTGTTGAGGGGTTTATAGTTTGTGCCCTTCACAGTTTGTTAGCTTATTTTTACTGAATTAAGATATATTAACATAAATGACAGAAATAATTTACAGAGCTTAAAGGAAAACAATTCCAAAATATTTTGGCAGTATTATCATAGAATTTTTTCAAGAATATAAAGAGGCATATTATAAACATTCTCTTGCAAGTTAGGAATACAGATTTATTACAGAGGGAAATCTATAAATAGTTTTAATCAGTGTTATTGCTGAAGTCTAAGAACTAGCAAAAAGAAAATAATACAGTGAAGTGAAGAGACTTTATAAAAGAATGACCTTAACATTTATTAAAAAATTATCCAATATAAGAGCAAATTTCAAAAACCAGTCACCCAAAGTCAACCTCAAAACTGTATCTATAATTCACATATAGAGATTTGCAGTTTAATTGCATTATCATCTACAGTCATATAAATCTGACTTATAGAATATAACTTTGGAAAATGTAATGGTGAATCTTTCCAGTGTTCAAATAGAATTTTTGACCTATACAACATTTTAAACTGCAAAAATGGGGTCAAATAGGAACATATTAATCAAGAGAGATATGAACCATGACAAGAGCCACCAAGTAAGGCATTGAACTTATTATAAGAAAACAAATTATAGGGTGAAATTATGATCCCAATTACAATACATGCTTTGATCATAATGTTCCCCCAATACTTGTGTAAACCAACAAGATTAATGCATTTAATTTCTAATGAGAAAAGAAATTCGGATTAAATATAAAAGCAAGAATTCTTGAGGAGTTTCACTGTATCATTATATCTCCCAAACAGATTTTTCAAGCAGGTCCATTTCCACTTAAGCTCTCTTTCAGTCATCCAAGAAACTCTGCCTTTATGGAATTACTGTAAAAGATGTAATTACCTCAGAAGCACCAACAATCTGTCCCATATTATTTATTTATTAGTATTGACAAAAAGAAAAAAAGAAAAACTAGTTAACTAAACATTACAAGTAACTTTTTCAAAGGTGCCACATAAAACAAAAATTTTCTTTCTCTCTGTGCATGTCATTATGCGAAGGAAATGAGGAACAAAAGCATCTGTTAAAAAATGTCAGTTTTTGACAGAATTTTCTACAAGTACAAGGCAATCACTTCAGAGTGTTGGCAAGAAATGGAAAATATGAGCACCTTCACATAGGAGGAAAAGAATAAGAATGTATCTAGGGTGTCTGAATTTAAGATGTCCCTGAACATCTGGCAAAAATCTTTCAAGCTCTTTCTTCTTTCCTTTGCAAATCACTTGCTTCGAAGTTGTGAAAATTACAATTGGCAGTGTCTAAGTCCTCTCTATTGCTACAAGAAGGATTTCTGGGAGTCCAAAGGCTGTATTGCTTGACCTCTGGATTTTGGTTGGTCCTGATTGCAATGTTTTAAGGTTCTCAGTTTGTGTCATGAGGATGGAGGAGAAAGCAAATTATGTGCTCAAATATATACATGTATTTTTTAGTTGTCATATTTGTTTCTTTCATAACGGATATAGAGGTAATTTTGGGACATAATTCACCAGATCAATATTGAACAACTGCAGTAGCATGACAAGATTTCTGCTACAAAGTGTTATCTTTAGAGGCATCTCAGACACAGAGACAGTCCTGCAGATGTCCAAGACAGATATGTAGCTAATCAAGACTATGAAGCCAAAAGCCCTGAAGCCATTGTTTTGCCTGTATTATCAGGAATTCAGGATTTCAGACATTTACATGACTTAATTAGAACTTTTTATTTGGAAAGTACACAGGTTCAAGAGTTAGGGGAGATTTAATTTTTTTTTCTAAAAAAACCCACAACAACCACTATTAAACAATAACTTTGCAAATCCCTTCTATTTGTTATTTTTAAATGAATCCTTTAATTGCCTTCAATTTTGTACCACGTTGACATTCTTTATAGAAACTTGAAAATCACTCTTCATAGACTAATTGATGATTTTGTGTTAGTACGATCATTACAGTTTTTGCGACAGAAAGTAAAGTCTCTGTTGACGCTATTATTTTTACTTCTGAACATCAAGAATTCACATACTAGAGTTCTGAGAATTTTAAACTTAAATAATGCCCTTTCCCTTGGAAACTAAGAAATATTCAGAAATGTATCAGCTTTGTTTCTCGTAATTAAACAATTTATTTTATGAACATAAATCCCTACTTCCCAGACCAAGAATTCTGAATGTGACCAGCAATGCTTAGACTTTTAAGGGTTTTCTTTGCTTTTAAGATACACTGGGTGCTCCCCATGAGCAGTGAGCCACAGACACAGCCATAGTCATGGGTGAAGTATGAGTATTATGGTCTTCAGTATCTTCTAAGATCTCAGGAAAGGATACCACTTGCTTATAGCAGATTTTGCAGGGAGTTTATTCATTTTAGGTAGTAAAGGCCTGATCCAAACCCCGATGAAGTCAATGGAAAAAGTCTCCCATTGACTACAATGGGCTCTGGATCATGCCCTAAGTCCATTCTCTTCATTAATTCAGGATTAATAATAGGATGTCTTTCCAGTCGCCTGGAGTGCCTAAGATCCCAGAAATTTCAGCTGAACAAGTTCACTTCAGATTGTCATTCCATTTGGAATTTGAAATATGAAGTCACGATCTTTTTCAGTGAGAAGAAAACTTTAAATGGAGGCATTTGCAGTTCCTGGTTATAGTTAATCCCACCAGTTGAGTGAAAATCCTTGGGCATCCTAATAAAAAAACAGGAAAAGCAAATGGAGCCAAAGAAATTTATGTTTTTCAGGGCACACTTCAGAAATACAGTGTAGACTCTGGTTTGACCAATGAATAGATGCATGTTGATGTTTTTGGAGAGATCAGTGTAGTGCCTGACTACAAAGAACAAATTAAATTATAGCACACTAAAATATATAAGACTTTTGCTGTACTTTTTTAAATTAACAGATAAGGAGAGACATGACATTTTTCAAAATGTTTTCTCAGTTTGCACAAAAAAGCACCATCAGTTCACAAATAATGAAAAGTGACAGAAAGACATTACAAATAGCAATAATACCACTGTTTCCTGAACTTGCAGATGTGAATTGTGAATGTTATACTAGTGTAAACTTTGACAGACAGACAGTAAGTGAATAGAATAAGAATAATGTTATTAAATCAGATATAAAATATATCTGTATTAGGATCTGTTTTATATACAAATAAAAATCTGAAACAAACACAGTTTATTATATTACTGTTTAAAAATTGCATTTCTGATAAAGTAATGGATAGATCAGCCATTCTAAAAGATCTCTAGTGCTATTCACTACTCACATTTCATTAAATTGCCATTAGCATTATTTATTATTTTACCTTAATTATACATACTGACAAGAATGGCTCAAAAGTTGAAGCATGTTTTTTAACCCAATTACTAATTGTTCTACTAAACAATATCATCCAAGTTGCCATGTACCTTATGATAAGGATATTTCTAAAGCTATATTCTAGGACTTTAAAAATCAATGGAAATTTGCCATAATTTCAATAGTATGTGCTATTAAAATATCAGCACATTCATTGACCTATAAATTCTTGCAAACATGCCACCATCCTCCCACTAAGCTAGTGAATCACATTAAAGTTTTGTGCTTTCAGTTTTACTTCTTTTTTTCAGAGACATTTCTGCAATACTGTTTGACCACTCACATTTAGTTTTAAGCAATATAAAAGTCTGCTGACAATTCTTATACTCATTAATTTTAGAGATGAAGGAGATCTTAAATCTTCACATCAAAATATGGCAGTTTTCCAGAGGAATAGATTTATTTTGCATATACATAAATAAAAACTTGCTCAGTCAAGGACTCTCCTAAAATACAAAAAACTCATATTTGGATCTATGGTATGAATCATCATGCACTCATATATTTCTCTCCAAAATATCTGAATATTATAATTAAATTATGTCATTTTTACCTCTTTCTTTGCCTTGATGAATTAAAAAAAAAAGTAATCTTATTACCTTGCTGCAAAATAAACATTTAATTTTTCAAATCTTGCCAGTTTCTGTCAAAGGAAAATATGCTTGTATTACAAGATAACTTTAATGATATCTGAAACTCACATAATCATGACCAACATCAAGGAACACCTGATTTGAGTCTAACATGTCCCCCGAACAAGTCTTTTTTCTCCTTCATCTAAAAATTCTTGCCAGATACACTACTTTAGCTTAGATATAGTATTTAGTAGCACAGAAACTACCCCAATTGCAACTCTGTTAAACAAATCCAAGGACTGTTTTCAGTTTAACTTGGTATCTTTTCTCCATCCCTTCATTCTTGTTGAAATTAATTTTATTCAACATTGTTTTATCCAAGTCATAGTCTGAAAGAGAAAAAGAAAGCATCCCACCACCTGGATCAAATGAAAAAAGGAGAAAATTAATGCAGTTTAAATGATGTTGTCTGGAGCTAATATAGGCAAACTAGTTTCCCATCTATTTGTTTAAATAAAAGGCATTAATTTGCTTTCATGTGGTTTTCAATTTCTCCATTTATCACTTTCAGATTAAAGGTATGGCTACAATCAGCAAGATCAACAGACATCAAAGCTCTTTAAGCAAGGTTTAGCAACTGCTTCCTTGACACATATATAACTCAGCTACTAAAATTAGCCTGTGCCATTGGATTATAAATAATATCTTGATCTGTGGTTCCCATTTGATTTAACTAAACAAATATTACATTCCTGTCTTACGGTGACATTGGCAAGATTTCAAACCCTGGAAGCTGTCCAGGATGTACAGTGCATAGAAAAGACTGTACAGTGATTTTCAGACAAAAGAAAAAGTACCAGTCAAGATGAAATGCTTTACTGGAGAGGTCTTCACAGCAAAAGGCTGAATTGAGAAAAATTCTTTCTTGCCCTTACTACATTTAGAGCAAGGAACTTAAAGTGTGCAGGAAAACACTCAAGAATCCTCATCAGAGGGAAAAGTTAATGATATGATAGCATCCAAAATATTCTTTAAGCCAATGTTAAAGTCAGCAATTAGACAAGGTTATTCAGACATCAAATAGGTTGTTTTCAGCAGTTTCAAGTCTTTTCAATATACATGAGACAGACATTTCAGATCAGTCTGTAATATTCCTTAGAGACCTAGATAGATCAATAAACAAGGCAATAATGAATTTGCAAGACAGTTTTGTCATTAGAAAACCTTGTAAGTAGCCAATAGTTTAATTCTTACAAGGAGTGGGAATTGCCCTCATGCATCTAGCACCTTACACTCTGTAATTTAGGATTTAAATTAAAAAAGTAGACTTAATTACACAATTAGAAATAATGTTTTACCGATTTGGCACATAAATAGTGTGGGTGGGATTTTACTTTCTCCCCTTCTATACCCCTGCTGTTATTAAACCCAAGTAAAAATTTTAATTTCCCTTAATTTCAGATGCTCTAGAAAAGCCTTCAGCTACCATCTCGCATATACCAATATGCTGTGTGAATGTGCACAGAAAAGTGATAACTAGCATATTTTTGGCCTTGCACATAAGGCCCAAATCAATAACTGTAGTGCAAAACCTTTGCTTAGAGCAAAGTTAGGATTTTCAAATATTTGCCTGAATGGAGGGTAATATACCTTTGTTCTAGTATTAGCCAGGCAGTGCTACTGGTACAAACATTGCCACTCAACAAGTACATGGCCACCAGAACAAATCTGAAAGAAAATCAAGCCAGAGTCACACAGAATCATAAATATTGTAAGAGACTTTCAAGATCACCTAGTCCAGCCATCAGCCTTGCACCACCATAATCACCCCTAAACCATATCCCCAAGTGAGAAACCTGGACTCCTTGAGCACTTCCAGAGAGGGTGACTCCACAACCTCCATGGACAACCTATTTCAACGATTAACCACTGTTCTCAGTGATAAACATTTTTCTAATATCTAATTTCAGCCTTCCCTGGTACAACTTAAGGCCTTTTCTTCACATTCTTTTGACTAAAAAATGACAGAAGTGGCTGACTCCCACTTCATCACAACCTCCTTTCAGGTAATTTTAGAGAGCAATAGGGTCCCCCCTCAGCCTCCTCATTCCCTTTCTCTTTCCCTTCTTCTCTCCACCACTGAAATAGCTTCCTTCTTTGTATAAGAATAGACCAACATTCAAGAACGTTTTAGAGGTGTTGCTTTGCCCAAATCTCCTGCTTTAAGCTCTTATCTGAATCTTCAGTCCCTGATATCACATTCCTTTTACCTGTATTGTCAGGGATAGCAACCAATGACACAAACTGGATCAAAAGGCCTTATCTTCAGTTGTCTCTGATGTAAGCACTGACCTGATAGATTTAAAAAGAATGAATGGATAAATGTGATGAGGCCTCAGAAATTAATCCAACTATCAGTAATAATAATCTTGTTTTCACCATGCACATTTTGTTAAATATAAAGGAGGTTTATTTTTTCTGGAGAGTCTGATGAACAAGGATTCTTAATAACAAAATACATTCTTTTCCTTTTTTTTCTTTTTTAAATTAAAAGAGGAGAGAGAGAGAAAGCGTATGTTTGCTCTCATACCCCTTATTCATCATCTCATTTCCCAAATCATCCTCAAGCAAGCACTTTTGGTAGATTAAACTTCCGCTAGAAAAAAAAATAATGTTCTTGCTTTTTTTTTCTTTTTAGAAACCATCAAAACTAAAACATATCCTGAAAAGTTTTAAAATAAAGCAGCTTCCCTTTACCTACACACAAAGGAACTCTTAATTAAAAGTTACAGAAGGACAGAAGAAAAAGCAATAACACAATATCAAAGAACATGTGGACGAGAAGGAAATGTTCACCCTGAGATATTTAATATTTTAATTGGTTATCTGGAAGAAATAAGAAACTGCATGTTATGAGTCTGAATCTAACCTTATTAAATTCAGTGGCAAAAAGCCCAGTGAGTTCAATGGGGCAAGATGAAGCTCTAATTGAATTAGAAACTGACTTCAGATAAAATACGCTACCTTCTTCCCCTCATCCTCCCATTTTAGCAAAAAGAAATAAGAAAGATTTATTGAAATTCGTCACAGAGGCAGTCAATTGATTTTGTTTTGACCTGGATCAAAAGAAATAAGTATTCATGAGGCGAGTATTTTTGACTATGAATTCATTTAAACAACAATACTGAGCACTGAGCTTTCCAGTAGAAGCTGACTACTCTACTGAAGTGTTTAAAACCCGTCCTGCACTAAAACCTGAGGTGTCTAAAAACCTTGGAGACAAGGTAGCTTTATTTAAACACAAAAAAACCAGAACTGTCCTCTAAAAAAAATAAGTGAAAATGCAAAATTAGTTGATAGGAAAAGACCCCTGTGTTTCTAATCCCCTCTGCCAGTCAGCATTTGCTGTAAGCTCAGGTAAGGTATAAGTTCACATAAGGAGAGGCTGACAAATGAAAACTTCTCTCCCTTATACTCCCTTTATTTATACTTATAAACATACTTTTATATGTTTGCAAGATGACTTATCAGTTGTTACTCGTAAAGCAGCAGCAATAATACACTAGGAAAAGACCTCAGTTTCCCTTTTCCAACACCCTCTCAGGTTCTTTTTCCTCCAACTGCTTACTGGTTGCTACCACCCCTGTGACCTTGGTCATCTGTAAGAGTGACTGCACTGACAGGAGGAGATGCTACTGTGTCAGGCATATGTTGTGAAGCATCTCTTCTTCTGCAGGGATTTTCTTCCAGCCCTCAGAAGAAGGAGTTCCCAAATTCTACTGGAATAGCAGAACTGAAACATGGAAAGACAGAAGCAATATCAGAGACTGCCTTCAACTGGAAGGCTTCAGATACTGTTACCTGAAGCTGTGAATTCAGCTTAATGGAAACAATTCTAAAACTAATTGCCTGAAGCACAACACTGTAGTTGTTCTTGCATAGTTCTCTGTTAAGTTACTAACAAGAGAATTATTCCTTTTCCTTTTAAAGACAACATTCATTATATTAATAGGGAAAGTGAAAGGAGTAAAGAGGAGTCCTATTCCTTGGCCCACTGCTTAGAGACCATTTTCTTTCATGTGGCAGGCTAAGCTTGAAACCTCCCAGATCAGAGTTTCATGAAAACAAATGCAGATGAGCAATCATCTACTAATAAATTAGAAGAATGTTAGACAGCCTTAACCTGCCTCTCATGGTTTTTTTTGGGGTTTCTTTGTTTGTTTGTTTGTTTTTTTGATGACAGGAAAAGAAGCACTTTCACAGAAGCGGGAGCTCTTTTAAAGTACTTTGGTTTCTGATGGGCTGAAGAGTCTAAGAAAACTTGGAGTTTTTCAGATGAGGCTGTTTCCTTCCTGACTCTCCCTGCAGTGGCACAGACTTAGGGAAATTACAAATACCCATCTTTCCTTTGGCTTCTGCTGTGCTTAAGCCAGAAAAGGTTCAACCCTCCAAGATTTCAACCAAGATTCAGCTTTGAGACATTACATACCTTTGACTAACCTGCATGAAGGGGGATTTAAAGACACAGAAACCAATAACAAAATACAAATAAAGTTAGGGTGGGGTTTCCTTAGTCATGGTTGAACAGATATTTCCTAAGCATCATGACATTTTATCTGCATCTTTTTTACCCTCAGAATAAAGCACTACCCTCATCTTCAGAAAGTGAACTGATAAGTCTTTTTAATGTATGTTCATCATCATATAAATGGAAATACGTTTTTTAATGCCAAGCATAAAATATTCTGCAAAGAGATGAAAAGCTTCCTTTCTATTTCTCTGTCCAACTTCTTTGTGTAATATCAGTCCAAATACTTGCAGCATTAGCCTGGGCACATTTGCAGTTTTCAGCAAGCTGATGACTGCTTATTGCTGTCTGGGGACATACAAACTCCTGTGTTCGTAACAGAATACCCTTGTATCTGGGAGATATGCATACTAAGTGATGGAAAGCATGCCACATTAGAAAATTGATAGCACATGTCAGCATAAGCACCACATTTTAACAAATTAGTCAGTATTAAACTCCACAATATGCATGACTTGGAGTGGGGAGAGATTCATGACTTTTGTTCAAACTTGAGCTTTCTGCAGATTTTTTAATCTAGAATGAACTTCCTGCTGAAACCAACAAAGGCAAAATGCTGTAATATTCTCATTTTATGTTTATTGGATTTATGAATTTTATGAAAATTCAATAATGATCTTGGGTAAGGCTTGCATAAGCATCATCTTTGCATGTTATGATTGAAAGGCTATATCAGCACAGACTCTCCCCAAAAAATACATTACCTAAGCAATTGATGCAGAGATAAGCATTACTATTATCATGAAAGAAAAAAAAATCTGGTTTATGCCTTTGTTCTCTCTTTCTCCTTCACAATGTTTGCTATTATTGTAGAAATCAGCATATGAAAAAGGACAAAGGAAAGCTCCTTAGAGGTGACTCTGTACTGCCTTGTCTCTAAAAGGTCCTTTTCCAGGGTTCTGTGGATTGCATCCTTCAATGTGACATTGTAAAACATCATTGTATTTTGCTCCATTTTTCAAACAATGCTCTATGATTACAATACTGACTTGATGCCATATCTATGCAATGTTTTTCTAGGCTCAACAGGCGTTCCATATTAGTTCCTGTAATCTATATATGGTCTATATATGATCTATAAATTAAGTGAAGTAGTGGAAATTGTTGGAACTGTGTTTCTAACACCTTTAAACAGCATTTAGGAATGTAGAGAGTCCTTAAATATTAGAAGTAGATGAAGACAACTTAACTAAAGTGTTAGCACACAATGCCACGTCCAGATCTAAAAACAATTTCCATAAACTCATTAGAGAATTTGCAAATTATCCAAAAGGAACAGAATTGGCTCCACCCCATATTATTCTGTACATTAATTTTAGGCACAAATGTACAATTATTTATTTACTTACCACGGCTGGGGTTTTGCATTTTTTTTTCCTTATCATCCTCCTTTGATTTCCACTTTCTCCTCAATAAGCTTTGAAATTGAAGACAAGGACTGTTTTCACATAGCAAAAATACAACCTGATGAATTGAAATGTTAGGGGTTTTTTCCACCTAGCAGTAGAAGGCACCACGTGGCTCTAGTACTCAGATTGTTCTTCTCATTGACAAAATGGATTAGTAATCTTCTGATGAAAAGTTTTTCTTCTTTCTTCTGACACGGCTGGTATTCAGCACTGACAAAAGTTAGCTTCAAATTGGATAGCAGATCCTGAGGGGCTGGAGAGCTTTGAAATGTTAATAAATGTCAAGAGGTGAGGTAAGATAACAAAATTTAAATCTTCAGAACTTCATTCTCAGCTAAATGTCATTTGAGCCATGACATAAAATAAAAAACATTTGATATGTGTTTATCAGCGAACAGGTTTCAAGAATGCTAAAGAAAATCCAGACAGAGTGATATAATGTATTTTAAATTAAATTAGCTGCAACCTAATTTCTACTTTAATTTGGTAAAATGTAAAGGCAAATAAAAGGCAATACAGCTATATAGTTAAATGTTAACTGGACCAAATTTTTCATCACCCACTAACTTCTGTTATTACCATCATAGCTGGAGGTGGGTTTTGTAGTCCTAACAAAATGACAAGAGGTCTGTCACAAAGAGTCTTCTGAATTATCAGTTCATTTAGTGCCACCAGCAGCAGAGGGTGCTGAGCCTCAGAGGCTGGATGACAAGATTCTGATTCAGGAACTCTAAGAGAGAAACTTCCTATTTACTTAATTGGCTATTATGCCCTTGGTATGTCACAGCTTTAAATCATATGCCTTATAGTAAGGAAACCAAAGGGACTAAAATTTTGCAGTATTTCAAGGCATATTTACTAGGTTCAGAATCACACACCATACTTCTAAACACTTTCACTACCATGATCTACTTCTGTTCCTTCTTAAGTATTGAATTTTATACCTCCCATTTAAATGGATTGTTCATCACTATGCACAGATTGTATAGAAAGGAGCTTGTGGAAAATCTGTTTGATTAATTCTCAGACAGAAGAAGCACTCATTTTCTCAAAGCATTAAAAAAATTTCTAAATGTTCCCTTACTTTTTGCTCCTTATATTCCAAACAGATGTGTGTTTAAAATTTCATGCTATATAAAGTTTATGTCCCTGTTGAGATTTCCATAAAAGTTTATGCCTGTTGAGATTTCTCTTTTGATCAAATCCAGTTGAATAATAAAATCTTAGAGAACTAAAGTTGTGCAGAACTTCTAGAGTAATTTCCTATTTTTACTTTTATGCATCTCTAATCTAATAATTTTCTAGCAGCACATTGTGATCCAGCTAAACTCAAATGACAGTTGATAGACTTTTTTATAAATATGTATACTATATGCCAGCACAGGAAATATTTTTTTGAGTCCCCATAAGCTACTGAATTGCAAAAGAGATGCTAATCTGGTAGACACATAAAGACTACAAAGTTTGCATCACAAGAGAGAGGAGTAAAACTAAGAATTCTAGCTGAATTAAAGGAAAAAATCCAAGATCTGAAAACTGTAGCATATTTAATAATAATGTCACAAAATCCTTGCTGCCTTCTACTATGAACTCTAAGTTTTCCATGTTAACATCACTCTCTTTTTCAATCGTCAAAGAGATGATGATATTAACAAATGGAGATGTCATGTTGACATTTTAAAAATGTAGGATTTAAATTATTTCTAGTGAAATAATATTTACCTAGATTAGTGTAGACTTTCTACCAAGACACTAAAAGCTAACAAGACACTTTATGTCACTGAAGTTATTCTCAAATGACAGCACAAGTCTCTGGGCCTGGATCTTGGCCATGCAACTTAGATAACAGTTGAAGAAATTCTTCCTGCAGGCAGAGCTGCAATGTACTGTTTCATTACTAAAGTGGTGCCAGATATGCTCAGAATATCAAACAAAATCACCCCATGGGTGTTTTCTGCACCAAAACTAGTCAGTAGAATGTGAGAGTGAAAATGTTGGAAAGAAATTAAAAATGTCTTCCATTTGGCAAGGAAAACTCAAAATGCAGAGGCTTGTCTCTGAAAAAAAAGAAAGACAGTAATTCTTTCTGACCAGCAAAATCAGTTGTGCTTAAAATAAAGGATATCAGCACCTTGCAGATTTTTAAATGTTAAATTTGTAGTTTTAAATTGGTATACAAATATAAAATCACTTATATCCCTGAGTTGAATTTTATCTTATGATAATGTGAAATTTATTAAAAAAATGAAGGCTAGGATTGGGTTTGTGTAGTAACTAAGAGTTCGACTGTAACTTCTGAAAATATTATTGTTGTTTTGATCATTGAGAAAATATGCTTACTTTAGATTTCTAGTGTTCTCTTTCATTGTTTTACTTCTCTTTTCAAACTTACATGGATCACCTAAGTATGGAACATTAAATTTTCTTTAAATTACTGATTTTTAAAACAAAGGGAAAGAGTAGATGACTTGTGTTGAAAACTCCTCTAGCACCGACAAATGAGAATGGAGCTCTTCTTCCCCAGTACAAATAATATTTTTGGTTTCACTAAAGATGGTGGAAGTCATTCACTGACAATAAACTGATTTTTCCTAACTAAAACTTTCACTGAACTCAGAAAAAAAGCAAGATCTAGAAGGAGGATGTGACTAAGGCATGAATCAGGCACTGCAGTTTTACAAGTAAAATCTCAGATGAAAGGTGTTTTCATTTAGTGATGCAGTTGATCCAACTGAATGGTTCATTTAACCAGATACGTTAATCTAGCATCTGTGCAAAAAAAAAGCACTTTTTTTTTCACAATAGCTGCAGCAATCACCACAGGTATTTTCACATCCAAATAAACTAAATACCAAGTAATTGCTTTCCTGTAAAGCCACCATTTTTAAAAGTAGCTAAGTCTGTTTATTATGTACCTTTCTGGAGGACTGACAGAAGAATGGAAAACTTAAAAGATCTAAATAACTAGATGTTGCAGATGCTGCATGTTGCAGATGCTGCATGTAGCAGATGCTGCATGTAGCAGCACAAGACTACCCTCATAGGCCCACTAAGTCCTTGCCTGCCTACATTTATGCAAGAAGCTTTTAAGTCCTTCCAGAGGTCTGAATAGAATTGGTACTCACAGTTGTAGCATCCTTCTCCTTGGGATAAAGAAGGCTTGAACCACAGTTTTCCTTTATCTGAGAATGAAGAGATGACATGATGCTGCAGAGTGTTGGTCAGGCCTGTTACTTTGGTAAAGAAATCTAAGCAGTCTTGTTCTTTCCATTTTTCATCATGGGCTTCTTAATTTGTCTCTCTTCTCCCAGCTAGGATTCATTGCTTGAAGGGGACAGCAGCTTCCCTTTTTTCCCATAGTGACCTTGTTTGGAGATTGTGGATCAGCAGAATTCCTTTTCCTGGGAAAGAAAATGGATGGAAGCAGCAACTCCTGCTTCTTCTGGTAGCTGATGTTCTTACCTTGCTGTTCTTACCTTACCTCTGCCACACCATTGGCAGGTGTTTGCCAGGCTGTGCACTGTTTTAATAGGTATGTGAAGGAGGCAAGGACAAGGATTTGTGTTGTGTGGAGATACATACTAATATAAATACAGTACAGAAGAAAACTTAGAAGTGCTGGACATGGTTTGACAATGGTGTAAACGGGGAGAAGAAAAATGGTGGATGAACACTGAGGTATGGCTATCACAGGAGCGGTCATGCCAACACATAGAGGTAGACAGCCCAGACAATACTGATGCACAGTCATTAAAATGCAGACCCAGTATGCCCAGTATACCCTAATAAGCCCATCCTCCTGTCCATTCCAGTGCACCTTCATAGCTTTTCTTGTTTTACATAAATTGAGGGTGATTAGAATATGCTGAGATGTCATGTTTTCATTTTGCTGTTTATAGGCAAGGTATGATTAAAATGGCTCTGAAGTGACAGATGGGAAAGAGGTGGTGGATTCAAGGGTAACACAAAGGCAGGGAGCTGGTAGGACTTCAGCATTTTCAGTGAATTTTGAGGTGAGACGGAAACAGAGCTAAACTTGAACTAAACTCACTATGGACAGAAATGAAAGGCAGCAAGTGATAAAGATGTAAAGTGATCATCAAAGAGCAAAGAGAGATGATCCTAAGGTAATGATGAAGAGCAGTGGAGTTGTGAATGTAAGACTTCACATCAAGTGCTGAGCCACAAATGAGGAGATATTTTCAGATCAGATATAGACTTCTATGTTCAAAAGAGTTTTGAATGGTGCAGCTTTTGTCCTTTGTATATGCCTTAGTACTTCAGCTGTGCTCTCTCAGCTGAAATATCTTTGTGGTATCAGGGAGATTCACACATAAAGTAGAAGACACACCAAAAAACCCAACTTTTGTTTGTAGGACAATGTTCTGTGAAGTATTAATTCTGTCTTTCAGAGCTGGACATTAACAGAATGCTTTTATTTGGTGGTTAAAGAATTTATCTGTCCTAAAAATGTTTGCAAATTTGCAAAAGTCCTTTATATTCTTCTTCTAATTATACTACCTTTCTCTGTTTCTTTTCTTTGTCTGATTTTTTGAGGGGTGTAGGAGGGTGTGGGGGCTAACAATTTCTCTTTAACAAGAAACCTTCCTACTTTCTCTTATTCCCTCTCACTGGCTACATTGTTGATAGATTCAAGAGAATATCTTCAGCATAAAAATTGAGAAAAATTGAAGGATAAGGTGCTAACATTTATCAGAGACTTTTTTTTCCAAGCTGTTTTTAGAATTGTGAAGATAGAAAAAGTTTAAATGAGGATGATTTTCAATATGAACTTCCTGAGTTTTTTAAATGATGCTGCAGAGAGTCCTTGACAAATTGCAAAGGCCATTTTTCCCAGAGCAGAGAAAAAAGGTTGGGTGTGGCTGTTCAACTATCATACAAAAAGAAAAGTATATCCATAACACTACATCCATGGAGGGGAAAAAACCAGACCACAAAACTATAAACAATATTTCAATGCACTATGATAACAAAACCTCATTTTTAAAAAGCATGAAAGAAATAACCATACTGTCAACATAGCTGTAGATCACACTCATTGCACCAGTCAAACCAAAATTATCTAGTAAATATAATTCTTAGTTTCAGTTTAAGGCAAACATGAGGTAAAATGCATGAAGCTAGGACTTCATGCTCAGGAAGGAAGCTCAGGAAGCTCAGGAAGCTCAACTAATCCACAGTAATTTACTGTGTTATACAATATTAACACATACAGCTGCGTAAATTCAGCCCAAACTTCCTTTCCATAAAATTTAAAGCTTGTTTGAATTTCTGGTTTTAAACAAGTGGATTCATAATAATGAAAAATACTGATAGGAAAGGAAAACTGTTTACTCCCAGCAACAATCCCTTTTATTTTAATATTTTGAGTTTCATAAATCACATTAAGATATCCTACTACTGTGTGATAAGCAAATATTATCTTTACTTGTTTGTGGTATAGTGGACTAGGTTATTATTCACACTGACTGTACAAAGAATTCAACTACTTGAAATTAAATATTTTAATTATAGTATTTTATCTGTGTTTGAATTCATTTTTGTTTATATTTTTAATAGATATAATTTGACCCTGTTACCCCAGTATATGTGTATTTTGTACTTACAATGTTTTTTGTTTAAGGGTATACCTAGCTATTAGGCACTATGTTTCTAAAGGAGTTTCCAGGATCAAGTATTAACATTCTCACTTTTCTTGACTTGTTCAGTTTCTCCCTCCTTTTTCTGTGGCTGAATTAGGTATTTTTAAAAGAAAGCAATGATGTGAATGCAATATAATTATCAATATCCATGTCTTCTCCAGTTCAGTTCTTTCAGTTAACACTTCACTGGAAAAATCTTAAAATTAATTTTATTGTGTACTTGTCTAGAAGGGACTAGACAAACTGTGTTACAGTGGGATTTAGGCACTTAGATATAATTATACAGCAACTTTAAAAAACAAGTTCAGCATTTTTCTGTATGAACAATATAATTCATTCAAAGCTAAATTAATATTTAGATTTTTCCTTATTTTATACACTATCTCCAATACTAAATATTTATAAATATACATACAAGCGTCTGCATGTATATGCATTTCTTTTAACAAATCTTTAATTCTTCCTTCATTTTATAACGGATGCATGGGTGCATCCATTTTAAGCATGGATATGGCAGGTATCTTAACATATACTTAAAAAAAGGATGATGAGCTAGGACTTGGAAAGGTTAAGGAAAAAACCAGTGATAAATCATATGATCTGGAAATGAACTATTAGCGCATACTGCAAACCCATGTAACTGGGGGATGACTCAATGACTCTCAATGACTGCAGAAGACAGAGGACTGCTTTTGCAGCTGATATGTGAAAACAAACAAATTATTCAAGCTAAAAAAATAGTTGTAAAATACATTGTAAATCTAAAGATAGTCTGAAACCTAGAAAAGTAACCTGAAACCCTTCTTCTCATGTCACTATTACATCACAGTTGTAGAAATCAGATTTTCTGTATTTTTAATTATGCAAATTATATATTATATATTTAAATAGCTCATATAGATCACCTTATTTTTTATGTCAGTCTTTAGGTTTTTTTTTCTCGTGTACTTATAGTTTAGGAACATAGATGGAATTCTTTACACTTTTTCTAATAAATCTAGCAACATTTTTATGCAGAAAAACCTAACAACCATGAATGATGCAAGATGTTTCAGAAGAAGCTGAGATTTGTTTTGGAAGAGAACTTGAAAGATACACTTCAAATAGATAATGAAACTGTGATTTTATGCATGGTTCTTGAGTTCTTAGATGAGGAGGCTTTCAACTTCACATACTAGTGGCTCTTCAACCTATAGTAATTCCTTAAAAATGTAACCTCTCAAATTTGATTTTGGTGTTGGTTATTAATACTTACAACTTGAATTACAAACATAATTTTATCTTACATAAGGAAATGGTTTATGTCTGTATTTCTAAATTTGGAACCCAACCATAAGATTTGTGTAACTGACAAAAATCTACTATTCTACTGTACTGAAGAAAACTTCCTAATAATTGCCATGGAAATAAATTAGTTACGAGTACAAAATGGAATACGTAGATTATCACAAACCTTTTAACTGAAATTAGGTGATCAACCTATTATGAATTCATTTAAATCTTAAAAAATTAATGCATTCTGTTCAGCAATTGAGGGATGAGAGACAGTTGATTCTCTGCTATATCTGTGTTTCAAGTTCCTAGAAACTACATTTTGAGCTTAATCTCCTGAATTACACAGGATTGGTAAATTAGGTAAAAGAAAACATTGCATTAAACTCAAAGTACGAAATTATTATACATTGTTTTATGTATTTTTATATAAAAGTTACAAGTAGCAAGCATATGACACAGAAATGGAACAGTAACAGCAATAACTGTGAATGCATGCTTTTTACAATGTATCTAATAAAGGGATTTTTGCCAACTCAAATATTCAGTAACATACATGCAGATTAATTTCTCAATGTCAAATTCAGTCATATTGCTAGATGCTTATCCAACAAACGTTTCTATTGAAGTGATTATGAATGGCTAAATACCTGATTTCAATAAATTGTTCCTGAAATTGGGAATTTTACTTGCAACAAAAAGAAGAGAGAAAAACAAAAAGAGAAATGACTGATAAGCATAATAACGAAAGTCTTATTGCCTTCTAATAATTTTACTCAACACTGCTGAATTTTTTCATGATAAGAGAATAGCTGGTCAGAGTCCATAAAACCTCTAGCTGGTGTTTCCAAGGACGATAGTTTCACATTTCATTGTAGCATGTTCAAAATCACCCAGGAGCGCACTATTCTCAAGCAGTCTATATAGTGAAAACAACGTACATATAACAAAATTTCAATGTAAATCTTCTTCCACATATCACACAACATACAAGTAAATAACAGACATAAAACAGATCAACTTAAAGAAAATTATGACTTTTAAAAAAAATTAAAATAAATAAAAGGACCGTCTTAGGAACTAATTCCTTCCTCAAGTTTTCAGCAAATTTCCAAATATATTTAATAATTAAGGAGCACTTTGTGGCCAGAAACCAAATTACAAAAGAAATATATTCTTGTGCAATGGGAATATCTTGCTAAGAAGGTAAGATATGTCTATTCTTCTTAGGTTTGCAAAAAGGCAAATTAAATTGGAAAATTGTCCACTCTCTCTTTCAGAGAGCTGAGATAGTTCATTATAGATTTTTCCATTCAGAGTTTGCATGAATGCATGAATAGTTGTCTGAAATCAAAACTAAGTTAAAATATGCTCTCTCTGAGGAAAAAAAAGCAGAAAAACCTTTACTTAAACTACCTACAGGCAATAAAACTATTAATGGATTATTTCACTGTAAAATTGTTTTATACATAGATACACATAAAAATGTATATACACATATCTATGTTTATATATACACATATATAAACTGACAAACTAGCAGTTATCTATAACTCCATTATAAACATCTGAGAATATGTTTATTAATTGCTGATAAAAATTATGCAAAATGAAAAGTCTAGGAAAATACTCCAAAAAGTAAGTTTAATTTGAAAACTTAGTGCTTAGTGCTACAGAATCCTAAATTTATCAATACTAACACACACTTCCCCCAACACTTCACAAGGCTGGATAAAAAAATGAACTGAAAACACATAGTTCCACATCTTACTGACTTGAATTAAATTGCCAAGTTTTACATTCTATTTCACATGCTGGGGCTCTAACTTTTATTTCCATTAATAATAATTAAGAAATAAATAAATGAAATGCAAGAGCCATGCAAAGCACATGACTTCATAATGAGGTTGGAATGAAGATAGTTTTTGCTAGGGGCTGACTGTAATTCTGTCAAGAATAAGGAATTAACAGATTTTACTTAGTTTGCAATGCTAAAGTTGTCATCTGGCTTTCAGTTTTTTTAACATTCAAACCTGTCTCCATACAAGATGACATACAATTTGAGATCTGATATGCATTTTAGCAATAGAACAATTAAAATGGAAAGCAACAGATGGTTCGATTGCTGTATAGGTATGTTTACTTACCTCAGGTTTTTCTCTTAGACCCTAGTTGTGTTGTACTCAGACTCATGTTTGCTTAGAGACCCAATGAGGCAGAACCTGGAATGTTATGGCTATTTCATTCAAAATAATAGTGTTTGCATAGAAAAAAAGAAATATATGCATATAGATACTTTATAAACAGCACACTTTGATAATCTGATTGATATTCATGAAGTAAGTTACATAGACATGCAATTGGCTTAAAATAAGCAATTAACTTTTTTTTTTCAAGAGAAAGAAATGCCTTAATGTGCAAAAAAATATGGAGGGCATGTAAACAATAACAAGAAATGCATAAATAATACATGCAAGAGAAAGCACAAATATATTAAAAAAGGGTTATGTGTTCTTTTTCAAATAAATTGTTCATAAATTTTTTGGTTTTCTTTTACTTGTAAACTTTTAATCATTTATATTTACAGTGATTCAAAGTGCAATATACAGAAAAAATAGCTCTTTTATTAAAAATATTATGTTTGATTTTTCTTTTTTATTGATTAGAAATATTCCCTTTAAATTCATTTTTATATGTAAATATATATGTGTTCATTATGTTGTCGTATTTGACAAACCAAAACACTGTGATCAATAATGGAAGAGATATAGTAAAGTTTTGGAAATACTGTCATTTGTTATATAAAAGGTAATGTTCCATGAGGAAAGTGGTTTCCTTACCCCAGGACTGTGTTCCTCATTCTTGTGTCATGCATCAAAATGGATATATGTATCTTTTATTTATTGCTGAATTTATTTAGAGATGGTTAGACCAACAGTGGATGATATTCAAGGCCACCTCAGTTACAAGGAAACCACGTGTATGTATGTGACTATCCAAAAATGTAAATTCACACAATCTTCTTTGGTTTTTAAAAATTGTACCTGTTTTCTGTTGACCTGTGTGTCTATGCATGTGGGTATATGTAAAACAGTAAAAGAAAAAGAAAGAAAGAAAGTAGAAAGGCAAAACGGAGATGTAGGAGCCTCCAGGAAAGAGGAGCAGAAATGAGAGAGAGAGAAAGAAAGAGAGATAATATAATGGCATGTGCTATCAGGAAACATAAATTTAAACAATAAATAAAGGAGAAAGAAAATATGTCTTTACTGAACAAAGAGTGAATATGTTTGGGCAATCAAGTCCTTACACAATAGTCTTCACCAAAAATCTATTGATACTGACCGCTGAACAGCTTTATCATGTCTGGACAGCCTGTGACTTGTGGTTGGCACCTCTTCGATTTCGTCTATCTCGCACGCATCAGCAGCATCTTGTGAGTAGCTATGCTTCATGACAAGGATATTTCTCCTGTTCATGGGCTGAACAAGTGGTTTTACAGGCTGGGGTTGTATTTCTGTCAAGACAGAAGCATCTCTTGTGCTGAGGTTACTACGGCTGCCCTTAATACTAGACACTTGTGATCCACAGTGATGGTCATGAATGCATTTTGAAGAGGATCTCCGCAGTTTATGATAATTTTCAAAGTCATCTGCAACATCAGCAAGGTCAGCTGTAGTCCCTGTCCCTCTAAGAGTGCATAATTCATAATGAGGAGGCTCAAATACCTCTTGGAACACTGTTTGATCAAAGTCTGTTTTCCTTTGAACAAATTTTTTACGAGGCTGCTTGATCTGTACTATAATAGAGATAACAATGAGGATGATCACAATGCAAGAAGTCACCCCAATTATAGTCCCACTGGTATTGGTAAGTTGGTCCAATAGGTTTGCTTTTCTTTTTTCTGTGTGACAGGGAATAAAAAAAAAAAAAGCACAGCATTAATTGCAGCTCAAGAATAAAAACAACTATGATGAGTTCACAGATTACTGCAAGGCTGAGCCTAGTCTATTTCTGAGTTCACTTAATCAATCTCACCAACAAAAAAGAGGAAGAAATCAGATATTTGTGAAAGACAAATAAGCAACACACAAATCCTTCGTGTGCCTATTCACTTGGAAACTTATTTATTCAGGGTATATTGTGAGTTTAATTAAACAAAATAATTATTTTAATTTTTCATAAAAAAACCACCTCCATAACAAGCAGATGGCTTCAGTGTCACCTCTGAACTCCATTTGGCTGCTAAAGCCCCAAGACTATTACAGATGTTCTCTTCATTATTTTCTCTCTCTCCCAGGAAATATATGCAGCTAGGACATTAGGTCCTATGAAAGAACAAGATTTTACAAGATTTAAGGTCTAATATTTGTGAGCTGAGGGGGAATTTTGGCAGTGTTCAATGAAAAAGCTAAAACAAGAGAAAACAGAAAAGTTATTCAAATTTAGAGGTCCAAAAGGGAAAAAAAAAAAAACAAACAAATTTGTGCAAGTTATTTCTGCTTTTTTCCCCCTTATTAATTACAAAAATCTTTCTAAACAGCCATAAAAATCCAAAAGCTGATCATACCTACTACCCTTTACTCATGAACATCTAAGTTAGTTAACAAATTCTGCGTTGTGAATAAAGCAGAAAAATGCAGTAAAATAATAAAATAAAACCAGTTTCCCCCTCCTCTTGTGTATCTTTTTCTGTGATTGGCTTTCACAAGGCTGCAGGCATAAGATGGTGACTGAGCCTTGTAGAAATTCAAGTTGAAGGTGTTTGCATCAGTCTCTTTCAGGCATAGCAAGACAACTGTGGTTAAGTTTCAACACCCAGTTTAGTGTAAATTTTCCTGGCAACCTAAAACATATAAAAGGAATTAAGAAAAGCCTTTGAAATGGAAGTTATTGGCACCAAAACAGTAGCATTCATCTCTTCAAAATCTCCTAGTTACCAGAACTTAACTCTTCAGTAGATCATTGTCTAAGCTTGTAGATTCACTCAGTGTTTCTCTAATTGACTGACACAGACTTTGGAGAAAAAAGCAGAGTTAGGAAAAGCAACACTGCAGCAAACAACATTTTTGCTGGAGTCAGCAAACCTCCATTTTGTAATCAGAAAAACAAGAGAGGATAAATGCACAAGACCTGATAAAAGACACTTGACGAAGGAAAGATGGAAATCATTCTGGAAATTGAAGAGCGATGAAGGTTCTCTGTTTTCCTCTATTGTGAAGAACTAGAGAATGAATAATTATTTCCCAATTGTCTGTTTAGTTTCTTTGAAGAATATTATGCTATGCCATAGTTTAGCTGTGTTCTTTTGAAGTGTATGTTTTCATTTGTGTTTTACCCTATTGCGCTGCTTGTCAGGATTTTACAGGCTTCAGTAGACTTATGGGCTGACTGCTAATCCACTTCATTCTGAATTTTTTTTCTTGATTGGTTCCTAAATTTGGCATATCCTATGCTTTCAGGAACAAATCTGCAGTAGGGGGGAGACAGGGGGATACAAGACAGAAGTGAACTGTCTCCCTAGCCTGCAATGTAAGTTTGTTAAGCTCTTTTCCCTGAAGACAACACAGATGCTGTTTTGGGGCTTGTTTTTTTGGTTTTTGTAACAGAACCACAGAAATATTTAGAAACCACTGTCAGTACATGGGTAGGAACATCACTCCTTGCCTATGAAATAAATATTACATCTGATTTCCAGATGTAATATTTACAAGCTTGTTCCTTGCACTTCAATTTCACTTGATTATAGGTAGATTTGGTTGCTTTCTTACAGTGTTAATTCCATCTTCCTTTATAAGACTACCTGGGCTATTATGGGCATATCATGCAGCTAAAAGACACCTGCTACTCATATGTTACTCCACTACAAAGGTAACTATGGCAAAGGAACCAAAATATTACATTTAATTATACTTTAGATTGTACAGAAAGCAGAGACCAAGCGATTCAGAAAGGCTCTCAGAAGTGCATAAACAGACAGCAGGACACAACCAATGCAACACCAGAGAAAAAAATTGAAAACACTGAAAGTGAAATCCACTGGCATTTTTTTACTTTCCTTCATTTTCTCTATTGCTTAATGTATGCTCTCCCCGAATTACTCTTCCTGAGCTTTCACCCATTTGGCACATACTTAGCAAGAAACTGAGGATTATAAACTGCATCTCATGCAGTGCAAATGACAATTTTTTCAATTCTACGTGTTACCTTTGCAGTGGTTTTCATCCCAGGGATACACACAGTTCTGGAGTCCATTGCAGACCAGTGTATTATTTATACACATATTACTGTGGCAAAAGAATGTGTTGGCTTCACAAGGGGCTAAAAATGAGAGAAATGATACATGATATTAAGTTAGCAAATCATTAAGCTCTCCTCTACAAACACATCTAGGAGTGGACATGTATTCTATAATAGGACAAAGCTATACAACATGTGTTCCTTGTGCATATTAAATATTTGACATGCAGCGTGGAGAGCACTCAAGTCACAGACTGTTTATTATTCTGTGGCAAGAGGTTCTCAGTTTTGTTTAAAATGACTGAACCTTCCCCTAGTATGACTCTTCTGGATGTAGTGTGTTGGAGTCCAAATATTGTTGGGAAGTCATTGATGTGCTATCAACAGTTTAACCACAGATCCAAAACATATCACCCTATGGGCTGCTACGAAAAGAGTTAACTGCATCCCAGACTGATCCAATGAGTGACAGATAGCATCTTTTAAAGTTGTTGCTGAAACCTCAATTTTATAAGAAAACTTGTGTGACTCAAAGAAGATATGTACTTGACGGCGCATATCAATGGTGTCTGACCATTTATACACAAAGGAAGTAAAATTATTCTAAAATTCTTTTAGTCATAAAAAAGGCTACAGTTAAGAAGCACCATTTTGATCACAAGTATGAAGATAAAGAAGCACAACAGTCTTCAGTGTCCCTGAAGCCCATGGCCTAGAAGAATCATGCAGATTAAAACTGCAGGAAATGGTTTTACTGATGGCCAAGTATTATTACTGTGAAGAAACCACCTGAAAGCCTTTGGAAGGTACTGAAGATGCTGCTAAACTGTGGTGTTTATGGAAGTATTGAGAGATCATTAGGTGTTTGGGTTGTGAAGCTATTGCTCCAAAGTGCATAACGTAGTAGAGATTATCCCTCATATCTCTTCTTTAAAAAAGAAAGACTTCCACAACTTAGAAGAGCTACAAACTTTGTCAGTGTTAAATTGTCAAAAATGAACTTCTTATGTATTTTTTTTAGTTCAAGCAACTCAAAAGTGTTATTATATTTAAGGGAGAGATAAATAATAAACTAAGACCCCTAGCTAATCAGAAAGCAGTTATGATGCTCATATTACTGATAGTTCGAGTTTGATTCTTCATGGAAATTATTCTCCTCTGCAACTTTAGAAGCAGTTCCTATGACAACATAAATGCATAGCAGAGAGAATGGTTTCGTGGTTTGCAAATGAAGGACAATACAAAGGATTTGTATTGTAGAACTTAATGACTCAATAGATCATGTCAATAAATTCACTTACCAATAAGTGTTTAAGTTAAGGTATCTGTAACTGGCTTATTTGGAGCAGTTATGGTGTGTTAAGCAAAGAGTAAATGCCATCAAAATCAAAAAGCACACCCCAAATATGCAACCACTCACTCAGATATAGCACTGTACATATACTCTATCTCTTAGCCAGAAGACATCAACCAACCTGTCAACTGTTCAATTTTTGTTTTTAAATCTGATATACCATCTCCTGAGGTGCAGGGAGCCTGATTACATTTTAAGTTTGTTACAGAAAGGATCTACTTTATGCTGGGCAGATCAGAAGAGCACATGGGATATTAGAAAGGGAGGATATTTAGGGACAGTCCTTATCTATCTGTTGCTGTCATCTGGGGACAATGAAGGCTGAGCCTGGAGGATGCTGTGCCACATCATGATGTGACACATAACGTAGATAACACATCAGAGGCATAATCATCCTTTCACACTCTAGCTGCAATCCCTGTTTCCTGGCAAGGTGAGGATCTTTTGGGATGTTTCCCACATGCAGAAACAGTCTCACTGCCTATTCTGAGCAAAAAGAAGTGAAAAACCTATGATGGTCTAAAGAGGCACCCATTCATAACACAAAGTGAACCAAAAGAAAGACCCAAATATCAAACAGAACAACTTCAAGAAGTGACACAGGAACAATGGGGAAATATTAAAAACAAAAGGAAACAAACAAACATTTGCAGGATTACGATAGGTGATACGATTAAAGCCACAAAGAAAAAAAAACAACAAACAAACAAAAACCAAAAAAAAACCCTGACCAAAACACCAAAAAAAGCACCATTCAGAGTGGCATGATGGATCTTAGAAGTGAAGTCAGAAGGACAGAGTGCTTTCTGAATTCAGAAGTATAGTGGTGATAAGTGGAAAAGGAGAACTAAAGGAAGGTAGCAAGGAAGTGAAAATAAGACAAAGAAAGAGAGAAGTCTACGGGAAAAAACAATGTCAATTGGTTATTTTATTCTGCACTAAAAAAATAGCAAGATTTTCTATCAAATAAAAAAAATTAGAAAATGTTTCATAGATGAAAGAAAAATAAACCTTTTTTCAGATTTAAGAAGAAGGAATAATTATGGAAAAAGGTGACAGGGACATCTGGAAACCAAAAGCAAGAGAAAGGAGGAAAAAAGAATGAAAATTTAAGTTTTCTTAAATTGTGCTATTGAATGGTGGAGGAAAAAAATGGTATGTGAATAAATGTCAAAACAAGATTAATAGTGAAGCAAAGCAATTTCAGAACCAGTACAGCAAACTTAGCATAAGAGAAACCCAAATGTAAGATTCAGAAAATTAATGACAACCAACCCCCTCTTGTTCATGTTTGTAAAATTAAAATAGCCAAGTCCGCTCTGTGGTCCCATGAACGCAGAGTGATTAAACTGGACAAGAAGTCAATATGTTTCCCCTACTCTAATTAAGGTATTTTTTTGGAATGAATGAAAGCATAAAGGGAAGTTGAAAACTTGTCAGTCCTGTTGTATATTGGAGGAATTTGCTTTCTTGCCCAAAAAAAGGCACAGCAAAGGAGTCTTGAGATGCTACATCAAGGACATTCTAGTAATAAAAAAAAGATAAATGAACTGATGGTAAACCAGATTCTTTCACAGCAAGATGGATCTGGTCCTGATGCATTCCTAAAGCTGTTACAGAACCCAGGATGACAATGGAATCAAGCAGTATGTGACAGCAAGCTTGTGGATCTTTTCACAAAAGGAAACTACTGCTATCATTAACTTCAGCTAGATAAAGCAGCACAAACCTCTCCACACACCAGAAGCTATACTCTATCACTCCATGGTCTTCCCCATCACTATAGAAATGCCCTTTATATGAGAGAAGAGCAGGAATGAAGAGAGCTCACCCAGGTGAGGAGCCAAGTGACTTTTTGGTCATGATTAGTGGAAAGCCCAGTGGAAAGCTACCAATATCGTACTTTGTGTCTGGAGTACTTGATGAGGAACAAGCAGTCAATGAAATCTTCAGGCAGCTGGAAGTAGCCTCACAATCACAGGCCCTGGTCCTCATGGGGATTTGAACCACATGATATCTGTGGGGGGCAACCCAGCAGGGTACAAGCAAGCCAGGAAGTTTCCAGAGTGCATTGATAACTCCCTGACACAAGTAATCATGGAGTTGATGAGGGTAGTTCTGCTGTTCCTCATACTTTTGCAAACAAGAATCAGTTGGAAACGTGAATGTCAGGAGCATGAGATGATGGAGTTCGGGATGCTGCAAAGAAGGAATAAACCGAAAAGCACAATCTTAATTCTGGGCCTCAGAAGAGCAAAAGTTCACTGTTGATGGGTCTGGGTGGACAAATGCCATGGGAGGTGGTCCTGGAAAGATAACAAGTTCAAGGAGATTTGGTTGATTCTGTAAGATCACCTCCTCCAAGCTCAGCAGTTGTCTATCTGGACTGGCCGAAAATCAAGTGAAGGTATCAGTTATCCTGCATGGATGGACAATGAGCTCTGACTAAGCTCAAACATAGAAAGGATACATATAAGTGGTGGCAGTAGGGCGGCATGATCCCAGCAGAAATATGACTTCTCTGAGTGGAAAGGGCTGAGGTTAGGGAATATTTAATCAACTGGACAGACATGAACTCCTGGGTCCTATGTGATGCCCCCAGTAGGTGACTCATACCATCGTGAAGCCATTCTTGACTATCTCTGAAAAGTTCTGCTGATTGAGGCCTCAAGGGCTGGGCAAACAGGATCTTCAAGCAAATCAACAAAAGGAAATGCAAAGTCCTATGCCTTGGGAGGAATAATTTCATGCACCGGCATGTGCTGGGGACTGACCGACTAGAAAGCAAGCTTGCAGAAAAGGTTCTGGTATGCAATAAGGTCACCTTGAAAATCACCTTGAGCCAGCAATGTGCCCTTGTGGCCAAGAGGGCCACCACTGTCCTGGGCTGCATTAAAAACAGAATTGTCAGGAGGCTGAGAGGCATGATGCTTCCCCTCTATTTAGCACTGGAGAGACCACATCTGCAGTGGTGTGTCAGGTTCTGGGTCCCTCAGCACACGAGGGACACAGATGTCTGCAGTAGCCCAGCAAGAGGCCGTTTAAAGGCTTAAAGGCCATCAGACCTTTAAAGGCTTGAGATATTGGAGGTGAGAGGAGAGGCTGAGAAAGCTGGGACAGTTTCGAGCGGGCTCTTGTCAATGCATCCAAACACCCACTGGGAGGGAGTGAAGAATTTTATATAAAATAATAGTTTTTATACATATACACAATATTTAAAATACCAAACATTTTCATTCTGCATTCTTTTAATGATAATATTTTCTTTTTATGGCTGTGAGTGCTATGTGTAAGAATACCTTGTATCTTAATATACAAACAAATTTTATAGTTCTTGAATTCATTATAATGCAACATCTCCTGCTTTGCAACAGCTATTTACACTGAACACAAGATGGTGCTCTTATCCTAGAAGATACATAAGCAAGTGCATTAACAGGAATAGACATGCTATCCCGGAGTCTTTTTCAGGTATAGGAAACTTATGTTTAAAAACTCCAACTATAATAATAACAACAACTCTCTGTTATCGAGAATGTAAATATATTCTGTTTCTAGTACAAATTAGGAAATTGTTATATTATTCATATTTCCAGATGGTTTCCACCACAGTATTCAAAAAAGCTTCTGTTTGGTATTTGAATGTTACTGCTTTCAAAATTCTTAAAAATTGAACCAATGTAGTTGTCTATGTTTTCTTACTATAAGAATGGTTTAGAAATGCAAGTATCCATAATCTACACTTTTTAATTTATTAACAAAAAATTAATATTTTAATTCTGAATATCCCTAAGGCAGAGAAACATAAAGTGTATTAATAATTCTTCCGTATGTCATCCTGACAAAGCAACAGGAAAAAAATGTAGTCGTAATTTATATTTTAAAAAAGTTATACTGGTTTCACTCAGACAATAAAGTAAATAATCACAAGTAAGGCATTCCAATTTATACTATAAAATTACAGAATTTGTAAAGCAGTATAGAAATCAAATATTCCATGTTATTAATAATTACTATACCATTGTGATGTTATTACATAAGTAACAAAATACACTATCTCTGTGCATTAAGCATCGTTTCGTTGGGCATTGCAGGATATTCTGGATATCTATTGCAATCATGGGCAGGCCAAAATATTTTTACAAGATGGAGCTAAAAGCAGATCTGTTATGGAACTGGTATGCAGCCTGGCTGTTCCACTTCAGTGCAGTGCTTTCTCCAGTGTATTTCTCACTATTTCTCAGCACCATCCACAGTTAGTGCAACTCCTTTGCTTCCAGGGTGTGAACTAGCTGAGCAAGCCAGCTTGGATGTCTATGCTGTACTTCATTGAACTGTGTGGATTTACCCTTTGAGCTTGTTTCAAGGCAGGGATTTCAGGCCAGGATGGGATAATCTTAGACAAATGTCCTACCCTACTTGTTATTTTTAGGCTTATCTCTCTCCCTCCTTTCTCTCCTTCCTTTCTTGTCACAACATTTTTGAAAGGTCTTCCTTCCTCCTAAGGGTGAATGGAAAAACTCTGAAATCTTAACAATGGTTAGATGTGAGAAACATTTTACACTGAAGTTGTTAGAAATTTCACACCTACTCCTCCTCTGCTCAAGATAGCTCATTGCATCATGCTCTGCACACACGAATTCTTTAAGTACAGATCACTTGGATTTTCCCATTGTTCTTTAATGAAAAAGAAGACTTTCTTTCCTCCACAAGAGAAGGAAAATTTAAATTCTTCAGATGTTCCTTGAATCATCATTGGAAGGCAGAAGTTTTCTATCAGTCTCTTTAAGGAAAAATATTTATTGAGAGACAATTTCACTTGCTTTATTAAAATTATAAAATTATTAAGATTGTTATAGTACTGTGCACTACAAGTATATGATTTGCCACTAATGAAAAAAAAAGGCTTGTTAAAATACAGCTATCAGAAACTTGAAAATGAGATGGACTTAATACTTATGCTCTTTCTCGATCACCTTCAGACAGCTCTGTGCAAGATATATGTAACTTTTATGGATAGTGAATACCACATACAGATCAATAATCTAGTCTTTCAAAACCACCTATATGTGTTTTCATGCTTTTTTGTTCAGGGTTTTTTTGATATACAAACTCACCAGGGAATGGCAGGTCAGGAGCCTTTGCTCAGAGCTCCAGCCTGTGTTCTGTTAATACACTCTGGGCACCACAAACAATTATTTTGTTCGGGGTCAGAGAGTCACTGGGATGCTTAGCCAGTGAGGATTTTTCACTAGAGATAGCTGCAAATAGCACAGAAGGGAAGAAAATCACAGATGAGTGCTCACCAGTAAGGAGGCAATCCCAATGGCTTCTTTTTAAAATATTAGTGTGGAAGCAGAGAGCAAAACCAGCAAAGCTGCAATCTGTTTACATGCTTAAGTCCTTGCAAAGAGAAACTGCCTCTTCACAGGTTGCACTAAACAGCTTGCTGTTCCCTTTTTCAGTACTTCCCTTAGCCTTGCCACAAAAACACAGTCCCTAGCACTGCATACCTGCAGTCCCTCTCCTCATTAAAGAGCTGGTCATGCTGGGTCATCCTCTTCCAGTCTGTAAACAAGGACTTCAGTGCCATTACTTGATCAAACTGCACACTACTCTTCTAAGCATGGCCTTAGACTTCTGTCCAAATATGGCTTTTGTTCATAAAAATAAAATAAGAATGATAGAACTTGCTCTCCATTAGGAAAGTTGAGTGTGACGGGGCTCTAAAAACAGACTTCGAGCTCAAAGGGAAAATAAGAGAAGGAATGAAGTTTTTCTGGTCTGGGGTTTCTGGTGCAGGGTTATGGGCACAGAAGGAAGCCGTGTTACCAAAGGGCAGTCAGAGGTCAGAAAGCGAACATCTTGTCTGCTGTGCATACAGAGGGTTTTTCTCTTATGCCATATGCCCCGGTTCTACAAATCTGCTTTTAGGCTAAAGCGTAGGTGTGTCTGGTGAGGAGCAGCTCTTTGAAGAAGCTGTAGGTGTAGCATGTCTGTCATTAATCAGGCTGGAGATCACTCTTCAATCATGGAAAATGAAATGAACATTTCATCAGTGGGTGAGAAAACAAAGACTCCTTTTTCAAGTCTTCTTACCAGATGAACAGACACCTTCTGATTGTACCAGATTTTTGTTTACTTTTTTACTGATTCTTATATAAATTTATTGGATATTTAAAATCTAGTCTAACAGTGACTCCCATGCACAAAAATATGATCATGCTCAGAAGATATCTTAAAGATAAAAAGGTAAGAATATAAGGAGTCAAACCTCAAAATGACAGTTGGAATAGTTAATAATGCTGACAATGAACTATCAGAGCATCACTATAAATTATCACCTATTAAGAATTAATCAGTTCTTAAGTGTTACTTAGAGCTCAACTACTATTTTGATGATGATGATAATCATATCTGATTTTCTGGTGCGGGAAATTAAACAACCTCATGCATTGTATGCCTTTCCTTAAAACATATTTATAGCATTGCTGCTTTGAAAGCATTGCTGTGAGAGGTTTGGAAACTTGTAAGACCACTTTTTAGATGCCAACCAGAGAATGCATACATATTTTAAATGGATTTGGAACACACTGATTGAAACATATGAAAATAATCATAGAAGAAATCTCTTTAAGCTTTCTCTGTTCTACACAAATGTCAAGTGCCCAAGAAATGGGTCTGTAAGTGGAATAAACACTGAATAGACTTGCACTGAAAGAAAATAATGCTCAGGCTTAGTAGTTTGTTTCCACAAGATACCACTTCCAGTTCACAGAGCCTTGTGTAAGGGAAAACTCACAGTATCAACAGCCTAACTCCACACTAAGGAGAGGAACTTGAGGAGCAACAGATCACAACGCCTCCTCCCATGGTAGGAAGTGTGGGTCATTCCCACAGGAACAGAAAATACAGGAATTCTACTTTGTCACTCTTTCCCATGCACATTACTGCAACATGAATGTAATCTTCTTGTTCCTTTCTCAGTTCTATATGAACAAAATAGATTTTTTCCCTCTTTCTTTGTCCCTGAATAGACATACATGTGTCTGTTCCTTGATGCACATCTCCCTGAACGAGGTCTGACATTCCTTCTCTTCCATGCAGATGATCTAATCATTCCCACACGCTGCTGAAAGACGCTGCAGTTTACATGCCATGAGCTGTGTCTCAGAGTTTGTCTCACTGACATCTGTTCTAGCCAGCTCCTGACAGCCAGCACCAGTGTGTGGCATAGGCCAGCACTTAGGGACAACTGACAAGACACAGAAAATACCATCTGCATCACCTTTAAATCTTTAAAGTTAATTCCCAGCATTAAAATCACAGATGCAGCTTCTTCTACTATTTATGAGCAGGTTATGTAGACATATTTCAAAGTATTATTTAGCCTTTAATAAATTTTCAGCTTTTAGTGAGCAATGACTCTTCAGAGCAAATTTACAGGAAGAAAATTATGTTCGTATTTTGAATTTCTCAGTCAGAATATTATTCAGTATAAACTATCCTCTGCTTACAAGAAAGGAGTAGCTCATAAGATGTAGCATGTAAGGTAAATATATTAGGAATACTGTAAGAGAAAAAAAACACCACATCTTTCCTTATTAGCCTTTAAAATATGAGAGCTTTGCAAACATACACTTATTCAAACCCTCATTTCAAGTTAGTCATCATAGTGCTTCACTCTCCAGTTCTTTATATGCTGTGAACCTCCAGTGTCTATGCAGTTGTTTCTAAGGTAACAGATCAAGATGCCTTGTGAAAAAAATGAATCAGATCTTGAATATTCAAGACATCTCCAGTTGCAGAAATGAGAAAAGGGCAGTATCATCTCAACCAAGGTTTCTCAGTGTCTTTTAGACCCCAGCCTGATTTGCAGGCAAGAAAAATATAATCCACCCTAAGGCTGCGAGTGTGAGAGTACAGTGGCGCATGCAGTTTCAGGCATGTAAAATGTCAGAAATTTTTTAATCAGAGCCATAATTAAGGAATTATGGAGGCTGTTCTCAACAGAGACTCGTTGCTTCATTGCAGGGTACACACACACAGAATACAGATGAAGAATGTATTTGGGGGGTTGAGCCTTCATTCCAACCACTGACAGCCACAAAGAAATCTTTCTTTCTGTCAGACACACGATGCACAAACCAAAAACACATTAAAAATTAACATGAACCAGCATGTGAAAATAAATGTGCCTTTCTAAAGAGGCCAAATATGTATTATTCCTATTAAAGGAAAAAATTGATATCTTTCACAGGTCTTTCACAGGATTATCTGGGTCAATAGTTTTCAGTGAATGGAAATATTGGGTTTTGTTGAGGGATTTTTGTGATTTCTTTGATTGTTTCTGAGTCCAGATTTCATATAAAAATATAAACACAAGTAAGGCACATAAAGAGAATATTAACCAAAATATGAAAGGCTTTTAGAAAGTTTTGTTGCTACAAAAAAACCCTAAATTCTTTGCTTAACAATATCTGACATACATGTTCACTGCTATACGCACACACTCACTACCTTTGCTAAAATAATCATAAGGCATTCTTCAAATGCATATCATAATGAGATCTAAAAAATCAAATTCAGAGAAAATTATCTGACTTGATAAAAACTTTCAGAGCTGTATTATTTTACATGTTGTGTAAGGAAAAACTTTCATGTAGCTTGGGGATTAGACAAAAGTCATATTTATGTGACTGGACGGGTCATGACCACTTGTACCTGCTTTGCTGGTTTTGAATCTTGTGGTTCTGTCTACTGCATTGCAAATTATTGCTCACTACAAATGCTTGGAATAAAAACTGTTTAGAATATTTACATAGCTTGTTTGGCAACATACTTCAGTGACTGCTCTGCATGAAGAAAGTATTAACAGATTTTGGGACTTGTATCATTTAACAAACTGAAAGGCAGATGCATTGATTAGGGTCTTACGTTCTTGGAAAGATGTGAAGAGCATCTGGAATCGGCTGTTTCGACTGCCTTCATCTGCCCACATGCGGATTACACCCAGACCTGTCCTCAGCATCACGTCATTAGCAACTGTGCTGCAAAACTTTGCCTTCAAATCCTCCACTGAGCTGCTTCCGTCATAGACTGCTACAAAATTCCTCTTGCATTCGTTGGAGTTCTGCATCTCGTAGTCCAAAAATCGCAAGTAGATCTATAAATCAATCAAACAACAAAGGCAACATGTACAGACATTTGAGAATGACTGAAAAAACATTAAGCAACTTTGCTCTACATTGCAGGAGAAAGAGTACACAACAATTACATCAAAATAATTTTTCTGGAGCTGGTAATTCGCAGGCCATTAATATGCAAACTGAGCACTATTTCTGCTTCCTGGTATTTTGTCTTGCTTTCAAGTTGAATGTCTCAGATGATCTAAATATTTCTTTGTTCTTATCCGCAGTAAAGTCCTAATTTACAAACATATACTTTTTTTCCAGAACTATGTGCAATGGTTCTTCAAGCTGAAGGACAGGTAAGCTAGAAATTTCTTCTTTTACTGCGTGGCACAATATTGCTCTATTACATGACTGACATGTGAAATAATAAGGCAAATGATTGTCGCTTCCTTCCCAGAGTCAATGCGTCATTTTACGCATTTCTGCTACACTGATTCAGGAAGTGAGAATCTGAGAGCCAAGCAGAACTCCATCACTGATCTTTTTATGTTTCCTCAAGGATCTGGCCACCATCTCAGCTCTTCTAAACAAAGCATTATGGTATACATTTTCATAATTTAACTGGCTTGAAATCAAGCATATTTTGTGTAAACTCCTAGAAACCTATATCTCTTGCATACAAGCTAAATTGTCTCATAATGTAATAGATATATTGCCCTTCGCAAAGAACTCTTTAAATCTACCTAAAAAGAAGCAGGAGTGGAGTGAAGATAAAAGACTATTGTATGATATTCAATTGTATATGGACTTTAGGGAAAACCACCAATTTTAAAAGCAATTGATTATAAAATCAAGATCAAATATTCAATTCACAGAGAAGGCAAGTACTATTTTCAATAGATACATGATACATAATCAAACTGCCAAGGGTACTCCTGAGATTTCAGGAGAATGATACAGAAAGGTGAATTAGGGCAGAAATTGTGTCAAAAGGTAGTAAGCATACACAGCATAGAGCTGTATGCAACTTCACTTGAAAATATTACTAAAAAAAGAAACCCCACTGTATTTGACATCAAATATACTTATTTCCAACAATTTTATTGATTTCAGGTGTTTTTTATATGCACAGAACAAATGTTTTATAAGCTCCTCTGTTTTTGCAAAAAGTACACAAGCAGTGCATATCCTAGTAGCAACAAGCCTCATAATTTCACCTCATTAATATATTAAAACTCTTATGGTTTAAGAATTATGTGCTCTCAAGCAGTCTGCTACAGTTTAATAATAGCTCAGATTTTTAATGGGCCTTTTCAGGTATTGTATTATTGTATATTTTCATTCCTTGTTATGCTTTGCATAAGTTTCCCTCTGAAAAAAATATTTATGAAAAATTTTTACTAGCAAATGAAATTAGTTGTACCAAAGGCACGTTTTTTTTCTAATATGTTATTCTTACAGGGATTCTTACTCATATTCCATCATTTCCATTTTTCAGAAGAGTTCAGAGGAATATATTTCAATTAAAGTGCAATCAAGTGTACTTTACTTTCACCATGTATCCTGGAGTTTACATACTATAAATCAAGGAATCTGATTGTATTGGTCTCTACAAAATGGAACAACTAATAGAAATACACAGAGACATATTGAGATTGAAATATCCTATATGAAGGTATAGTTTTTATAGTTTCTCACTTCATTTACTGGTTATTCAGGAAAACAGTGCAATGATACACACTATTGTGCTGACAGAGAAAGATCCCACATGGGCGGATCCCACATGGGGGAGGGAGGTATGGGAAGAGGCAGAGCCATGATACAAACACTCAGCAGCTGACCACATTCGGGACACATCAGAGAGCTGCTTCTGTGTCCCAGACACCAGATCCTCCTTCTCAAGGAAGGGTGTAACAGTCACTGTGCAACCCTGGCACCCAGAGTCTCCTGAGAAGCTGCTGAGACAGTCCATAATATGTCTCTGCATAATTTAGGGAATTAAGTGTGCCCCTTGCTTTTCTTTTCTCAGTTAACTGAAGCAGTTAACTTCTGAAGCAGTCTGCTTCAGACACGTGTCCCAGTGCCTGCCAGCCTTGTCACAGGTAATGCAATGAAATTTTCCTGCAGCTGATTATACCAAATATTGCATACATGTGACTGTTTCTCAGGAAGAGAAACGTGTCAGAGAGATGGTTCACAAAGAACAGAGGGCTTGCAACTTGCTTTGTCATGAATCATTACTTTTACTGTCTGTGTATGCCTATCATATGTACAGCATTCATATTTATATGCCATATACATACATATACATACATATCTATATGATAGACCACAAAGCACAACGTTATAGTGCAATGTACCACATCACATTTTTGTCTATTCCCCTCTTCAGGAAAGCTCTTATTTACTCCAGAAAAAAGATTACATTAATCTGATGGCAGAACAATAATAAAACTATACCTACTGGGTGAAAGGCCTTGCACACTCATTCACATGTTCTCTATTTCAATCCTGTTGCCTTTTATATATGCATTTATATGTACAATTGCATGTGCATATATATAAACACATGTATTTCTTTTAAAGGGTATCCCATTTCAGTATGGAGATGTATTTTTTATGAGTTTTCATTCTTACAAGAAATGTGTGCTAATCCTCACTGTGGTTACAAAATATCAGCTCTCTCAGCAATTTCCAGCGTTCATCAATTATTCCTGATCTGTTCAAAAACACTGTTCATATAGCAGTACAGACAAAATCTTATTTCTATGGGCTTATCGTTTGACATTCTTTAGTTTCTGGAGGCATACCAGCCTTATAAAATAGTAAAATATTTCTTAGAGTAGCAGTCATAAATACTGAAAAGGAATCAAGAGAATAATAACTCGGCATTTTGTTTTGAGTCCTCCAGTGAAGAAGCCAAAACCTTCACTTTTTCCCAAGCCTGAATTCTTCTGTCAGTCACATCTGTTCATTCCTCTGTGTGGGAAATTCAGCCAACACCATAACGTATATAGACCTGATAGGTAGTGGAACCACTAGAAAGAAATATTTGACTTAGAAATCTATGTCTATCCTGTAGAAGAAAGATGCCATTTTCTCCAATGTCATGAAGTTTCATAAATTAGAGAAAATAAGTTACTGATATTCTAAGGTGAGTTAGAGCTCCATTCTCATAATTGTCTTTGGAGATGACTACTCCCAGAACTTTATATAAAATATTGAAGACTTGGTACAACACACCCTGAAATCAGTGGGTATATTTCCATCTATTTATTTGAATCAGACCTTTGGCTTAAGACTGCAGTGCATTTTTTAAAAACGGGAAACTGATTACACAAACTGACAACCTGATATTGGATCAGATTTTATTTTAAAGAGCTGGAATAATTTAATTGCATCAGCACGCCTCTGCCAACTTGTATGGTTTCATTGCTGTATATTTGCCATTGTTCCTGTCACTGGCTGTAAGACCCACACTGGCAGAAGAAAATGACTAATAATAAATTGAATTCCCCAGGGAAAGAATAAAACTGATTATATGACAAACTCTTATTTAATGCAAAACGTTCTCTATACATGGCTTTTTTAAATCAGTGGCAATATTCTCATTACTTTTGCTGGTATGTGGATGTCACTAAAACAAATGCATCAGAAAGAGAGAGAAAAAATATCAATATTACTGGTTATTTCATTTACAGAGACCTTAGCCATTACTTCTACCATCAGTGGATAAGAAACTTTTTTCCCCTGAAAGAAAAGGAACTAAAGCAGAGGTCACAGACTCAGACACCACCATCTGCCTTCATTAAGCATTTTTTCATTGATGCCAATAGGAGCTTTTGGAATGAACACTTCCATAGATACTGACATATTATATTAGCATAATAGAGGCATTCTTGCTGAAAAGAACATCTTATTTGAAAGAAGAAGCATAACGGCCATATCTTCTTCTTTCACATTTTTGTTGCAAAGTTTTAATAAGACACTTTTGTCAAGTCATCAGCTCCACATTAATTAGGAGAGCGGCCTGTTCAAGTATTAGATTAACTGAGTTTTGAGATGTTACTGCAAATGCCAATGTCATTACCAACAGAACTGATAAAGCCTCACTGCTACTGTGGCATATGTAATTTACACTCAGTCACATAATATTTTAAATAATTCTCTTGTCACCTGTAAGTTTTGTATTGCCACCATAAATAATAATCAAAAAAGGAAATGTTGGGAAAGTTTTACTACTTCTTTTCATTTAAATTTGAAAACAACAAAAATCTCTGCCTGAACATACTAGGAAAAAAAACCCCAAAATTGTTATAAACTACAAATAATATATCACCTCAGTAAAACAGTCAGATTATAATCTCTTCATAGTGGACCACTTCTGATGAGTTCTGCTTTTTAATCAATCACTGAAGGTTACAGGTGACAACATGATTGATCAGGCCAGTCAGGAAAAGCTTCAAACCATATCCCAGCATATCAGACTTAATATATCTGCAGAGACACTCAGTCACCTTAAACCAAACCAAACCAAACAAAAAGCCATCGTTCAGCTGCCAAAAGCAATTTAGACATAAGAGAAAAACTTCCTCTTTATCCAAGCATAATGCCCAGATTTTACATATTCTCCTTCTGGTTTCGGTCAATTCACTCGTAAGCACAGGACTGGGTTAAATTGTCCCATTGCTCAGTGATCAGTTACAGCACCTGCTTTATTTTATTTTTTACAGCTCTGTGTGATTAACGAAGTACTTTAAAGATGATACCTCCAGTATTTAGGCCTGGAAAACCCAGTATTTTTAAAGCAGATTGTGCAACACTAATTGAACTCCTTCAAGGCAGCCAGACACCAAGTACACCAGCCTAAAAAGCTATTACCAATGAGGCTTGAATTCGTCATCTGAAATGGTCTGTCCTCTTGCTTGGATGCTAATTTTTTTTTTTTTTAATCAACATTATTTCAGTGCAAAAGTGTTAACAATACATGAACTGTTTGGATTTTTGTTTGTTATTTTGGGGGATTATTCTACATTTTTGGTCCTTCTGTTACTAGTCGGGGACCATGTTGTGCAAACAGACAGCTCCATACCTCATATTTTTTTCTGTTCTGGAGCTTGGAGAATACTGTCTGTCAAAGATGACAATTTTATATGGTACTTCTAAGATACTGTGATTCACAGCCAAGGCTCACATATCAGAACACCATTTTTCTAGACAGGTGAAGATTTTTGGATTTCTTTGCCTTGTCCTACTTGTTTCTTCAAACTTCTGTGACTATCCAATAGTTGACACTTACTCTGTCAAGTCATTCTTATTTTTTTCTAGTGCAGTCCAAAAATGCTCACAAGTGAGCAACATTTACAACTCCTTGGTGCTATTCTGCTTTTTAACACTGAAAACTGGAGATCAAATCTCGATTCCGCTGTTCTCTTTGACAGACATTTTGTTGCTTTCTTTAATAGCTTTTTAAAATTACATTTCTTAATACCTATTGGTTTGAGGATGCTGATGTTCATTATATTTCTATACCTGAATGAAATAGATTCATGGCAAATTTAGCGTGGGGTTTTTGACAGTGTTACTGTAGCATGTGCATTGACATGCCTTCATAGCAGAGATTCTACATACATGATTCCAAACATGTACTTGTCTTGCACCTTCATCTCAGAAAACTATTTCACATAAGGGATTTTAATAGTTTAATATAGGTAAACAATATTTTCTACTTGTTTAAACATAATTTATTCACCTTGTACTGACCATATATATATATGCTAGACTTTTTTAAATTCATAATATTATTTGCATTATCTGTATGTTGGTAAGCTTCAGAGCTTCTTCAGAGAAGATCATCTGAAGCTTGCAAATGTATCTCTGGCTGGTAGGTTATCCAGCATTTAAATTGTATTTTTCTCTAATATTTCAAGAATCACCATTCAAATGGCTCCTGTTAAGTTTTAGTGCACTACTTAAAGCTTCTCCTCTACATCTGATTAAGAAGCCTCCAAAAATTAGTGTATCTTAATCTGCCACTGCCAACAGCTTAAACTGCTTTTCTTACAGGTCTCATCTAAGAGCATAAATTTCCACTTCACATGGGAGAGCAGAAAATATTTTGGTTTAGTCAGATCAGTTTAAACAGACTCACTTGCAGCTCTGCAATTTTCTTCACCTCGTGTTTCCTCCTGACTGTCTAGGAAATGCATATGTAACAGCCCAGTCTCTCCAGACTACACTCCCTATGAAGGCAGGCACCTGGAACCAAAAAGTCATCCCTCCATTTTGTCAGGAGCATGCCAGGAGGCAGTGCAAACCCTCAGCAAACATACAAGTGTCTTGATCACACTGGGCCCCACTGCCCTGGTCCCAGCCTCATTCCTCACCACCCCAGCCTTGTCCATTGCCAAGCTACTGGCCAGCTTGCACTTGGGCCGGCCCCACTGCCTGGGCAAGTCCAGCCACCACAGCCAGGCCTGTCCCAGTCTCATTAGTCATTTCCTGGCACTGTGGCCTCCCTCATCCTGGCCCCCTCCCATGTGCTGTGTATCCCCTTCCCCCTGCTCCCCAGTGGCTCTGCTTGAAACGGTTGCCACCACTCCCTGGCAGCTCAGGGTTAAGGATGCTGCCATGATGTGTCAAATCTAGATACTCCTTAATTAACACTTTGGGTTTCCTTAATCTCTTGTGTTAGGTCTTGCATGCTATAACCTTTGTCCAATATCCTGTTCAGGTTGGGCAAGAGAATTAAACATCACTTTGCCTAACTACCTTTTAACTTCATTTTATTTCTCATGGTGCAGATAAAGAGGCTACTCCCACTATTCGTTCAGTCTAAATTGTACTTATTGCTTATTCCTCCAGAACAGATCATTTCCACTGGACTACATTCAAATTAATTCCTGTTTTGATGCTGTTTTCTGAGGTGCCCAGAATGTCTGAAAATAAATAGCTGTTTTAAATAGCTAAAATAAATAGTGTTTTAAATAGCCCTGCTTACTGTTTTTTTCCAACAAAGGAATATTATACTTGTAAATACTTTATTATTCTTACTATCAAGTTCTGCTGTGTTATTTTTTTCTACAGAGCCTCTCAAAGAGGAAGCATCACACAAAGGTACCTCGCTGGGAAAGTTGCCCACCAAAGAGAGCACAAACATGGTTCTGCTAACCTGGAGAAGACAAAGCCTGTGGGCTTTGTAAAACAATGCTGACCCATCCAACACAGAAAAACACTTGTTGATATTAACCTCCAATACTTCACCCTTAACAGAAAGTAAGAAAACTATTATTCTCTTCATGTTCTTATTTTGTAGTCCTAAATACAAAATCTTTGTGTATCCACTGCTTGCAGAGAATTATATCCCTGAAATTTTTCAAATCACTGTGCAACAAGCTTATACACTTCCTTCTTTGGGCTTTGTTCTACACTGAAGAATTTCCAGATCAGGAAATTCCTCCAGAACTTTATTGTTCTGGGTACATTAGCACTTTCAGTCAGCAGCTCTCTTCTTAATTTTCCATTCTTGCTCTGAATACTAATTGCGGTCACATCCTACATGTGGATGTAGGAGAAGTGGAGAACCCCAGTGTTATTCCACTCGAAACTCACAGCTATCTTACTCAGCAGGAACTGACTTTGAGTGATTACGAGAAACACAGACTTTACAACTAGTCACTTTCACTATATAAGACTCTAGCTCTGCATATAAGTTGTGTTCAGATTGCCTTCTGCACATAGAGAATGTTTGGGTTCTGCATGCATTTCAGATTTATTTTTCTCTGTGTGTGTGTTTCTGTCGGGGTGGGGGTGTGTGTGTGTGATATAAGGTAATCAGTGAGTAAAAATCTATTTTAAGTGTGTGCAACAAATTTTCTGCTCTCTGTCCCATTCCAGAGGGATAGAAGCATTAGACCCAGACTGTCAGTTTGAAGCTCAAGCTTAGAGACCTCAAGTACGCAATTCCTGGCTGATCTCATTGCTCATATATTGAGCTCAGACTTGGCTGGAATCTGCAATTGGAAACCAAGGGAAGGACTTGCTTCTGCAGACAGTTTAGACTGGATGAGCTTACGCCAAATGAAATTGCAAGCAACTCACATTCTGGCACAGTTTAATTAAGAAACTAAAGATGAAAAATCCAACACAAATTCACTCTGAGAAACTCTTGCCTTTTAGGCATAATTCCCAGTAACAAACTGTGCAGCCCAGGGTACAAGAACATGTGGGTTTAAAGATGTCTGCTGAGTTCTCACTGTTCTTAGCAGGAGAGCTTGTTTTCATAGGTGCAAACTGACATAAATTAAAATGATGTCATTAAATAACTGTACTGAATATGTCATTAATTCAAGGTTAGATAGGGACAAAGGAAGCTGACTGTAAAAAATAGACAGTAGATTCCAGTTCAATTGAATCAGATCCATAAACAATCTTATCATAAACCTTACTTCATACAAAGTTCTTAAAAATGTATCCACTTTTTCCTTCTTCCTTAATATCTGTATATTTTTCAACTTGTCCCAGTATGATGAAACCATAACTGTATGTGTGTGTGTCTATGCATGTGTATACTTGCCTGTGTGCACATAAATATATGTGTTTGAAAACCACACTCAAGTTCAAATGCTAAATTGGGCTTACCCCCCAAATATGGACCTAGGCTTGAAAAAATCTTTTTTTCTTTTTCTAGCTTGCTATGAAACCTTTCAACTCCACATTAGGAAACACTGATTTATATACTTTTATATTGCTCAATCTCCCTACGCAGGTAATTCTGTAAGATGGGAACAGCAGGATCCATCAAGAGATGACCCAGTCCAGCCCTCTGCCTAAAGGTATGATTAATAATGTTTCTCTCATTTTTCACAAGTTGTTATCTAACCTGCACTTCCAGACCACTAACAACACCAGCTGAACCAATCAGCTGATGTTTGAATTTTCTTCCTTTGTATTTAACCTGAAACTTTCTTTCAGAGTGTGGGACCCTGACTTATCCTACAGACATGGGCATCACAGCATTCCTTCTTCCTTGTAAGAGCCTGTTATTGTATTGTATTACTCTCCTTTAGAAAATCTTCTAGATGACATTAAATAACATTCAGTATTACTTCATTTTCCTAAGACTTTCTTGTTTCTTGTTGCTCTCCATTCCAGGTGCCCTTCAGCTAGGATATACTTCTTGGAATGCAACAAAATTAAATGCAGATATGGAAGTTTACGAAGAATTAATGAACTTTAATTTTTAGCCCTCTACTAAGAGTGGTAGTTTAGTATTTTTCTGATACACAATGTATTTTCAGTTACATAAATACCTAGTTTGGAGATTTACATCAGAACTGAAGTATGGAAAAATACTACAGGTAGGTAAAATTGTGATTTTTAGCAGGGCTTTGAATCATATAGAACTTCAAGTCAGACCAAGTAAGAATATCACAATTACATTATATGATCAACTATAAACTTGAATTTAGACTATAGGGAAATGTTATTGGCTTAATTAACTGTGTTGATTCTAATAACAATTCTGTGTTTTTCTGTTTTCTTTCTACTAATACCTAAATACATCATAGAATAGTTTAAATTTGAAGGGATGTATAAAGGTCAATTGGTCCAACTTTCCTGTCATAAGCAAGGATGTTTTCAACTAAATCCAGTTGCTCAGAGCCCCATCCAACCTGGCCTTGAATGTTTCCAGGGATGGTCATCGACTAACTCTCTGAGCAACATGATCCAGCATTTCACAACCCTCATTGTAAAAATGTCTTCCTCATATCTAGTCCAAATCTCCCCTCTTCTAGGTTGAAACACCTTGTCTTACCACTACTGATAAAATGCTTGTACCCTTTTTCCTTACAGGCTCCCCCTTAGTACTGGAAGGCTGCTATAAGGTCTTCCCAGAGTCTTGTCTTCTTTGTTCAGAACAAACTTTCATCTCTGGAGAGGTTCTCCATTCCTTTCACTGTTTTTGTGGCCCTCCTCTGGACCTGCTACAAGACGTCAATGTCTTTTCTGTGTTGAGGACCCCAGAGCTGGATGGAGCACTGCAGGTGGGGTCTCACCAGAGCAGAGCAGAGAAGAGGGGCAGAATCTCCTCCCTCACCCTGCTGGCCACGCTGCTTTTGATGCAGCCCAGGACACAGTTGGCTTTCTGGGCTGGTGTACATTTCTGGGGCATGTTCAGCCTCTTATCCACCAGAATTTCCAAAACCTTATTGGCAGGGCTGCTCTCCATCTGTTTTTCCCGAAGTTTGTATCGATACTGGGATTTGCGCTGAATGAATATAAACTGCCTATAACACATGGAATAATCATTCATCAGTCCAATCACTTCATTTCACTACTTAGTGTAGCAAAGTGAGAAGCTCATCTACTTAATTGAAAACCTCTATCAATATTAATTTTATCCAAAAGTAAAAAAAGTTATAAGATGAAAGTATATTCTGGAAATCATTTATCTGTAGTCTTTATGAGCCAATTCTTTTCCTATACTTTCCCAACAGAAAATGCTGATACTAATGACTTTTTCTCTTCTGAAAACCTTTCCTGAAGAGAACCCTTCAACATTCATCCATGTGTCATTCTGATGATGAAACAATTATATATTCAGTACAGTCTCCTCACTGAGATTATACAAAAAAAGCCCTTATCAGTTTAAAGACAGCAGAGAGTAGTGCATATATAAATTTTACTTTCTAAAACCTTCCCTGTCCAATAAAAGACAGCTAGAAAAAGTATACTGTGGGGTGTCTTTTACACAGTGAATGCAAGTAGGTGGGAGGCATAAAGCTGTTCCTATTGCAAAGAGGGGAGAAGTGGTAGTGTAGCCAGCAACAATTAATGCATATCATAACTGATAAGTTATGGATAAGAGAGAAAATCAAGGGGAATCCAAGAAAAGTATTTTTGAATTCATTGCAGCTCTCTTATGTTTCTTACAAAGCCCTGGCTTGCTGACTGTGGAGGACAAGAAATGAGAATACTCTTTCTGTCTGTGTCTCTAAACCAAAGGAATTAAAGGCTTCATATGGAGGAACATTAATTTACTTTAGGTCCATTTTCACAGCTCCCAGATGAGAAACAATGATGACCTCAGGGACCCATCAGTGCTCCCTTTGTTGTCTCTATGTTAGGTATTTGAAATATATTGAAAATTAAAATTCTAAGATTACTTCCCACTTTAAAACACACAATGATTCTTTAAAAATATGAGCAAAATTAAAGATGAATTTAAGAAAATTACTTATGGCACAAAAAACACATTAGTACTGCCCAAATCATCATTTATGAAGAAAGGTGGTTATTTTGGCTGAGATGACAAATTACCCTTCTACAGCAGAAGGAAAAAAATAGTTTACAGTTCAAGCTGTAAAGTTATTAAACAAGATCTGACTGTACTAAGAAATGCACAATATATTAGAAAAGGCAATTTCTTAAATTAAATGGCAAATCAGCAAGTGGATGAAGGACTGACCTTGGATCGGGGTGGTGCTCGGATGTACCATTTACAGTCTACTGCTTCAGTTTCAGAAGCTTTTCCTTCTTTAACAATTTGTACAGATTCCACAATTCCTTCAGGTCCTCCCATCTCAAACTCACAAACTGAATAACAAAATACCAGAAAAAATGAAACCTGAACAGCAAACAAAAATGTTTTCTACAGCAGAGTATAAAGGCCTCCAAGTTAGAAAAAACCCCAAAAACAACATACCAACCTGGCAATGGCTTCAAAACGCCAAGGTCCTTAAAATCTGGGTCTTAAAAATAGAGAAAGACAAAATTAGTTTCGTTCAATATCTAGGATGTTATGTTAATATGCTCAAATTTTATAATGCACTTTAGTTATATAATTATACATATACTTATTGGAAATGGGAACTGTTTCAAAACTATGGCAACACAATAATTATTAATGCAGAAATTATTGATACCATTATACCAAGTTATTTTTTTCTGTTATGAAATCCTGCTTTTCTCTGTCTCTCTCTTTCAGAAGGGTACAAAAATATTTCTGCATACATTAGCAAGTGAGAACATCACATAGCTAACCACATGACATTTTAATACATCAGCGTAGTGAAAGAAGATATATTTACAGATCCATTCAGAATCTTCGTGCCTGTTTTGCATTTTGAAGAATAACACAACTTAACTAGAGAAATCCGAACTTAATTCTGTGTTTATGAATTCTCTGCCATCCCTACTGACCAAAAGGAGACACTTTCTTTGTCAGAAGCATCCTTTTGGTCTTACTGGAGAAAAATACCATCAGAATTACCACTAACAGTCATTGTGCAAACAAGGTAATTAGTCTAGTACATGTGCTATTTTCCATCAGATAAACATGATTGTATTTACTCTCTGAGAGGGCTTGTGTCATGCCTTTATAGTCAGGTGTAATACAGAGATGAAATGAGTTTGGTCTTAGACCTGTGCTTCAATAGACAACCATCCATATACAAATCATCATTTCACAAAATTTGGCTCAGGTTGAAGATGCTGCCCAAAACCAGAAATATGGGAGGCTAAAGCAATTCAAGAAGTGATTTTTTAGAATAGACTGGTCTTGTCTGGGAAGTTTTTATCACTTGCACTGCTTTTCTACCTAAAATGAATGTTGTGCACTGTTTTTCTCATTTACGCATTTAACTGATCTTGTTTCAGAANGAATAGAAGCTTTGGAAGAAAGAGATGTATCAAATGAAAAAAATTAAACTCACAACCAATCCACAAAAACTGCTCTTTCCCTCTAGCCTTAGTCAATTAAGAACAGGAAGAATCATAACCAGATAATATGACAAAGTAGTCTAGTGCTGTATAAGCAAGGTCAGCCATTTTAATCTAAACAGTCAAAATGTGTTGACTTCAAAACCTGAAGTTGTAAGATCACTTTTTAAATTGCCCCTCTATAACCAGGCTGCTGTTCTTCCCAAACTTCTTTTACAGTTGCACAACATAAATCATGAGTAAATACTCATGAACTTACAGGACTGCAAATACAGCTGAGTTGGCAATTAGTATTAATTGTTACGCATTTTATAGGTCAGTAGATAGATATGATTACCAACAACATTAAAGGTAATCAAATATTTCACCTAATGTACTGGGGATGCTGATATCTAGCTCTGAAAGTGAGACACTTAAAGGAAATCTACTTTTACTTATGGTTTGAATTGCCATTCCAACGGTATCTCATGTAATTATTGCATTTCTTCCCTTTACTGAGTTTGCAAGGATTACTCTGATTTACTGAAAACACTCCACCACATTAGTAAAGTATACAGGAGGAAAGAAAGCAAAAACCCTCCTGCCAGAATTTTCCCCATGTGACAGTTTTCATATAAGGCAATGTTAGTAGCAAGAATCCAGGCTGAAGTACAATCTAGACCGCACAATTTGACCCACAAAACAACTCTGAAGGTATATTCTCATTTAACAATACAGTAACATTGGAAAAACACATACAGAAATGCACAATCTATTAACTCTCTAGAAATATGGTAGACCTGCTTAGTTTTAAAAAAAAAATTTTTGCAAGTTCTCAACATTTCAAGTGTGAAAGGGAAATAAAATCTACAACACCTAAGGTGATAACCCTTCATCAAATATTGCTATTATACTAATACTACTATAACAGAAAACAAAATCTCTAAATAAGGTATTAACACACATGCTTAAAATTCAGCCATGTTTGAGCGTATTTAACTAGCAAATATTTGCTTTTTAAATAGTGTCCCATTAAATGGATTCGATTTTAGCAGCTCTTCTGTATGTAATTCAATCAAATTTTTATTCTCTGTCTGGCTGGGTCAAAACATTAATGTTATATAAACACTGACTGGCTAGATCTTTCAATAGACAGATCAAAATCCTGTTCCCATGAGGAAAACACCCAAGACTGGAAAACTTTATTGTGAAAAATAAGATGGATCACCAATAAGTAGGGAAAAAAAAACAGGCAAAATAGGAAGCAATATGGAGGTGCTAGAGACAATTCAACAGAGGGTCATGAATTTTTTTAAGGGACATATAAGGAAAGGCTGATAGAGTTGGGACGGGTCAGTCTGGAGAAGGGAAGGGTCAGAGGTGATCCCACCAATGTGTACAAAAACATAATAGAGGGGTGCAAAGAGAATGAAGTCAGGCTCTTTTCAGCAGTGTCCAGTGACAGAACAAGATGCAATGAGCACACATTGAATCACAGGAGGTTCCATCTGAATATCAGGAAACACTTCCCCAGTATGAGGTGACTCAGGACTAGCAAAGTAGCCAAGAGGTTGTGGAGTCTCTATCCTTGGAGATATTCAATAGCTGTCTAGACAAAATCCTAGGCAAACGGCTTTAGGTGACCCTGCTTGAAAAGGGGGTTGGACAAGTCAACCTCCAGAGGTACCTTCTGAGACCAGCCATTTTCTGATCCTCTGATTTTGTAATAACTAAACAATAGAATTGGATAATAGTGAAATAGCCAATCAAAAGTCTAGACCTGTTATCTGAGGTAACAGCAGAAGTTAGACAAATCTCTATCAGAGTGCAGACTTGGTTTTGTGGAATTTGCTCTGAGCTGCAGGAACATATACATCCAGCCTGGAGAAATATGAAGTACTTAGACCTGGTTTCAAAAACCTCCACTAGGTCTTCAAGTGAGACATTAGAGATTTTGGATGCTAGCTTTGGAATCTATTTTTTCCATGGAAACCATACTACATTTCTTTATTTTTCATTTCACTGTTCCTATGTGAGAAGTCTGGCTCGTCTAAGTAGCTGGCAAACATGGAATTTAAATAGAAAAACAGGAGGCCAATTGTAAGGAGTTAGGGCAACTAATTGCTCAAAAATCTTATGAAAATAAGAAAATTGTAAAGTTAAAAAGCATTGTACATCAGCTGGACTAAGTCTTCAAAAAGTATGTAAATGACCTTGTTTACAAGTATACTGCAGCACCTTATGGGATTGCCCAGCTGAGGTATATCCACACAGAAACACGTTTACCCACCCATGCATGCACGTACACATGTAATGCCTCACTCCATGTCACTTACACAGAAAGTGAAATTGTTTAAAATTATATTACTTGAATAATTTCTGTAAGACACAGGAAAAATGCATAAAGTTCAAACTAATTACTAGTAACATGATGTTCTGCTGGCAAGTATTATTGCAAATCAATTTTAAAAGATCATATGTTGAATTAAAAATTCCACACTTATATAAAGATCGTTCAACTTGTCTTCAAAGAGAGATGGCACAAGGCTTTTAAAAGTAATGTTGTAATACATAAAAATTCGAGTATTTTTACTCTTGAAGGCAAGAGGCAAAATTTGCAAGTGCACCTCTTACATTTTATTCATCTTTCCTTAGCTTTTCATATAAAATTCATCTGTGCACATTCGTACCTTGCAAACTTCAAACCTGCTGCTTCCACTGATAAAAAATAATAGATATCTCACTCTGGAAATCAAAAGATATAAGTCAAAATTTTATCTGTTTTAAAAAATGAGAGATTGAGTTTATGTGTTCCTGATAATATCTGGACTACAGTATACTTAATTACAAATTTTTTTTTTAATATCTGAAGTGCAATACATACAGTAAAGAACATGAACAATTGCTGTACAGTTAAAAGTCAAGAGGAGGGAAATGCGTAATACAAAATTCTGGTGCTGAATAACTTTTGAAGTATTTTTCTCTTTTCTTCCATAAATGAGATGTGGAGGAATTATTTGAACTATTTGAATAAACCATACACTACAAAGGTTTGATGTTTAAAACCTAAGGGGGTTTTTGCCATTTGTGAATACAAAAACCTCCTTTTTAATGGATACATACAGAAAGTAGTCACAATAGGTTGAAGCCATATTTCCTAATCAGAAGTAGGGAAACTGTCCACTTTTATTCACTGATCAGACAGCTGTAGGTGTATCTTTTCACTTCTCTGTCTTTGACTAGAAATAGATATTAAAATCCTATCCATCAATATTTAAGTAATTTTAACGCATGCAAGTGCTTGTCTGTCAGATAACTTATTAGATACCTGATTTGGCATGTAAATACTTATAGAAAAGTAAAGAGAATTGCACTATACAGCAAGCCACTAGTTATTTATCTGCAAGTTTACAGAGTCAGGTTCTTTTATGATGATTTCTGGGAGCCTAAACCAGTCTTGCACTTTTGGGGGTGAGGTATAGTTCTCTATGAAAGCAGAGCTTGCACAGTTCAATACAGAAAAGCATGAATATTCTAAGGTTATTTTATGTCATTGTCTCATAGTATATGATGATAGAGCAAAAGTATTGGAAGAAGATGGCCAAAAGATTTTAAAAGCATAAAAATCTTCTCAAAGAATCACAAATATAATTCTAAAATAGAAGAATATTTCTGTATGTAAACATTTTTTTGTGTGGTGTTCAAAGGAAACTTAGCTATTCTGCTGGGGAGAGTAAAGAAAAAGTAGTAAGAAAAACAATATGAAGTTAAATCTCTATTTAAAACCCCACAAGTTATTTCTTATTAGCCTAAAATGAAATTTGTTCTGATGGCTCCTTTCATATTTGTAGTCTTCTTGAAACTTCCATATATGTCTATATTTGTACTAATGATATCAATAGGTGTTCAAAGAAAGCCTACAGTTTGCTAGACAGTGTGATAGGTTCTGTAATAATTATAGTTGGCAATATTATGTGCTGTATTTACTCTTTATTTTCTATGTTTTCTTTTTAAGGACAATATTGTGATCAATTGCAGCTCTTTTGAAGACTACATATTTGTAACCTAAAATAATGCTTCTCAAATTTTTCACTTCTTAACATAGTCATGAAAGAACTCAAAGCTGATAAGTGCAAATGTAGCAGTGAATATGACTCCCGCTATTTCACCTTGAACATCTACCTGCCATAAAGTCAGCAAAAAGTCATATGAAGGCAAATATTGTTGAAATAACACAAACTATTACCCAAAAGTTTGATTTCTACAATACGTTCTTTCTTTTTTAGTTTTTTTTTCATTTGTCAATTTATGACTCTCAGCTCATACTTACAAAGTATTTATTTAGTGTAATTAATATATATTGTGATTTGTAAACTAATTATATTGCTATGGTGACCTTAGTAAAATGAGATATACTGCAAGTGTTGCAATAGTTGGACATTTATGTGCCAAAATTAGGTGTTTCTTTGTTTCATTGCAATCTGTTTAGAAATAAAAAAGACAACATCAGAAAAAAAAGAAAAACAAAAAAAGAAAAACAAAAGAAGAAAAACAAATTCCATGTATTTGCATAACTTCTTGCTAAGATTGGTCAAACTGAGCAGATAAGAAGCACCTGAATAAATTCCACTGGAACGGAGCAAATGATAACAGAAGTTGCAGTTAAATTTCTGTTTTCATGGACACAATGACAGGCTTAGAGATTTTAGCCTGCCTGTCTCTGTTGTCTATTCTGCAAACCCTCTAAAAAGTAGGGCCTTTCTCCCATGTAAATTTTGTTAGGGATGGGAGCCATGTCGGAAAGCAAAAGGTCGCATGAGATTCTGGGTCGCATCCTCAATGGGTGTTTCAACCCTTTGATATATGCTCCTAAATCCCAGAAGTGAGAAGTGCTTTTTGGAACTGTCCTAGTGACAAAGGAGAGCAAGAATGGGCAACAATGTCATACTCAGGCTGATGAGTGGAAAGAAGAAGTCCTGGAGCCTTGCTATGTGTGGGATCATTTTTATTATGTTAAATATTTACACTAGCAGCTGAGCGCTCCAATTAGGCATTATATTCCCTTTACGCAGCACACTTTGTGTGGAAATGCAGGGAAAAAAATGATCCCATGATGAAAATTTCAAGGGCTGCATATACCTTCACCTGCCGGTTGCCCGAAAATATTGAAACAAGACTGAACGAGCTCAGGAGCCCACTTTATCTGAGTAATGCAGCCTTGCTGTGACAGTGCAGCTGACTTGACCGCCAGGACTGACTATCAGTCAAGGGCAGCACCTTGTCTGTGTCTCCCCAAGATAATATCCTGGAGGCTTCCTGTAATTGACTAATCATCTCTGAACTGGACTAGGAAGAAAGATGTGCAACGCTATGGTGCTTTTCCTGAATAATGTTAAATTCTAAGTATTCCTAGTCATGCAATTTCAGCAGGATACTACTAAAGGCTCAGGATTTTTCTCATCGTTTTTTTTACAGATGACACCTAGCCCAGTCCAAGGAAATAACACTTGAAGTTCATGTCAGATGACCAAGGGGAAAAAATGAGCCCAAAGATTTAGCCACAACTGAGTACCAGGCATTTCTTCTGCAGACTGGACTGATTTACACATGGCTATTTCTTGCTACCACTGAGTGCAGAATCTGCACATACTTTTCAGAATATTTATGCTGTATCAGTCTGTTGGGTGGATTTCTCAGGACAGAAGGATCTTATGTGAATAACTTTGTGATTTAAAATAGCCTTTGTTGTTTTCAAATGTTTTCTCCTAGTTTTACCTCAGAACATTTAACAGAATGAATGCATTCACTGTGGTGTTCTTTTGAATAGCTACATACTATAGTTAACAGAATTACTACTTGTGCTGCTTCAAGTAGCATTGTATGACCTATTGTTCACTGCACATTGTGGCACATTTCCAGTTAAAAAAGAAATTCAACACAGTATTTAGACCTACTAATATTCTCCTGCTGTAGCTGACCATGCCAGTGATGGTATCCTTTTGAAGATAACTGCATCTCACATGAGAAACTCAAATATCTCCTCTAGTTTCCACGTGTGAATAACTCATTTTCCACTTTAACAAGCAAATTCTTCCACTCACTCCAATTTTTTTTTCTCTTACAGACTAGCAAAGCACCAGGTGATCTTTTGCTAAAGTGAAGAATTGTGTCAGAGAGTACCAAAGGGAGCTGAATTGTGTTTGTAAAAACAACTGCTTGCTTAATTGTGTGGCCGTATAGCAGGAGAAAAAAGAGACAAAATGCTACAGAAAATAAGATTCTTAGAGCAGAAACAAGTGAAATAGCCACAGACTGAAAAGACCCCATTCATTAGTTTACTGTGCAACTGCTAGATTTTTGAAAGTTGTTGGATGAATTATATTCTACTACTCTCCTGTAACAAAGTCATTGTATGATTCAAAAAGTCAATGTCACAGGACGTCTTTAAAATGTATTCTGTATCCAGGGTAGAAATCTTTAGGATCAAAGGGGAAAAATCTAGGTTTTCATCCCCACTGGAACCTGAATGTTCTCTTTCTAAAGGAAAAAATTAGGAAAAAAACCCGTAGCATATATCAAAGGAAAAGTGAAATTCATTTTTTAAACCCAATTGTCACTTCCAATTTTAATTATATATGCCCACCACAACACTTTCAGTGAACAAGTAGGGGAATTATAAAAGCCACACAGCTCAGTGAGTTGCTGAGAAAGGCATATTAACACCAAGTCCCAAAAACAACTGTGGGAAAAGGAAGTCTTCTGTCCTGTCATTTTAGAATTCATAGCAGTATAAATTTCAGTGACACCAGATCTTTCCTTTTTCTTCTGCTACTCTTAGGAGGTTTTCTGGCTAGAAACTGTCCTTTCAGGGAACACTGAGCTGTTGATCTCAGCAGTTTCCCCATATGTATAGAATGAGAAGATGTTTTCTTAACTTTAGCTGCAGAGTGTATTGGGGAGTGTCTTTGGAAACATTCTAACACTTTTGCTTCTTCATCTTTTTAACTGCATAGGGCAGCAGCTCTCTCTGAGGAAGTGTTTCAGAAAGAACATAGCTCTGTGTTAAACTATGAATTCCCTACATAATTACCCACTTACACTACCCACAAACATGAATTTTACATTTTATTATACAAGGTAACATTCAGATATTAAAAGGATATAAATAATACATTGGATGTAAGCAATAATCATTCCCTCTTTTCCAGTATTATGCAATTCATCTTCCCCTGAGATTACGGGAGGAAAAAGTTTAGACAATTTTTGGTTAATCTAGACTTTACAGCCAGATTTTTTGCTTTACAGTTAATTTGCTTCCTGTTGGTTCCTGAGAGTGACGTTCACTTTAACTTCATGAGAGACATTCACTTTTGTTCAAATTGATAATTTTTCTCCAATTTCATGCAATTAAAAGTGCCACAGAAAGTTCAAACCACACTTAATTCCTTATACTGACCTAGAGTAGACATAAAATGTTAGAAATAAGACAGAGGCCAGCTGTGACTTCTATTATTTTGATGAGAAAAGTCCTACTGTATGCTTTACTATGTAAACCAAACATAATTCATACCAACTCTTGCCCCAAACTTTTCCACTGAAATTAATGACTAAAGATTGTTTTTCATAAACAACACCAACATATGTTTTACTGCATGCCTGTATGAAAAAATCAATATGAAAATAAATTCTAAACCAGGGAATATTGTCTTCAATCTTTTTTACTTTTTCTTTTAACAACACTCTTCTAGTGGATCCTCAGTCCTCTCTAAATAGCATTTATGCCACATGCTCTCTGCTCACAAAATGACCTCAAAGTGGTTTGTCAAGAACATCACAAACAAGTGAGTCTGTGGGTAAGTGGAGATTTGGAACCTAGAATTTGAGTTCACATTCACATCTATAAAACTGTTTTCCCTCTGACTTTTCCTTACCCCAGAAACTCCAGATTGTGCTATCCCTAAACAGTGATTATCTTAAGTATAGATTAGTAAATTTTTAATTCTATTATCATAACTTTAGATTTTAGGTTTAAAAGTTATAGTTCACATGGAATTTAACTGATTTACATTTTTTCCTCCTCTGATCAATATCTACTGGTCTGAAGAAGCAATTTTCTTTCCACTGGATTTACTCATAATTTAATACTGATTATAAAAGAAGCCTGTTTAGGCCCACAATCTGAGCTGAATTTAGCAATTGATTGAGTCCTGCACTAACTGACTGGTTCAGCCGAATACAGAGAATAAATAGTGATCTTCTGCATCACATTAATGAAAAAGACATTGTGATTCATTGAATCACAATTTAGAAAGGCAGTGTTCATAAGTCCTTATGTCTGCTTCATACAATACCCAATATTGCTATGTAAGTGGCTGAAGAGACAGGGAAAAGAACAGCAAAGTGGGTACTGATTAGAGATTGTCTAGTTCTACCATTGATGTGGTAATATTCAGAAGGAATGAGGTCTCAGGAGAGTTGGGACTTGCAGCAGAAGCAGGTCAAAACATGTTGGCCAGTCCCAGCTCTCAGGATTGTTAAGTAGGGGTCAGCTGCTTACCCAACAAGTAGACAATAATTAAATTTCATTTGACCAGATCAAGTTTTTGACTGCCAAACCACAGGATTTTTCCTAGCTTGATTTAAAAGAGTCATTTAAAGTTCTAAAGATAAAAACAAAAAAAAAAAAAAAAAAAAAAAAAAAAAAAAAAGAAAGTCAAATATAAATTAAACCTTTCATTTAAAAGTACTTGGTAAATCATTGATCTGTACTTGTATTGAAATATCACTAATATACAGTATTCTAGAATACAAATAAACGTTTTATTGTTAAAAATTATTTGTGTGGAGGATGCACATAAAATTACAGAGATCCAAACTACCAAATCTGATTTTTAAAATCCTAGGCCAGTATGTAATTTGTTAAAAAAAATTATAAAATTATTTTGTAGAATTTCAGTATGGGATTCACAGTTAGTATCAGTTAATAACCAATTGTCTAAACCACATAATGAAATCGACATTTAGGAATAAAATATTTTTAGGAAGTATTTTCTGCATTCTCTTTTAATATTAATTTTCACATAGACTTGAGAAATGAGCTACAGGAAAAGAAAGGGAAAAAAACCCAAAAGAAAACAAGAGGAGTATAATACAATCTTTTGTTAACCCACATACTGCAACCAGCAGATTTGATAACATTGTCTCTTGAGCTTCAACTATCAGATAACATCTGGCAAATGATGTATGTAAGTCCTGTTACACAACATCTTCTGGCTTCTCAGTGTCATCTAGGGGACTGATATGTGACTAGAATAACACATTTCACACTGCCTGCTTCTGTCATGCTAGTACAAAATTTTAACAATGGATGTGTCACAAAAATGAGTATTTATTTATGAATTCTCAAAAAATATTTTGCAATTTCCTTTTTATCATCTTATTAATGACTCAAGCATACTTTCTTAACAGGAATTGCTGGATATTACATAGACTTTTGACATCCAAGTATTCAAATAAACTTTGTGCATCTCTAATTTGTAGTGACCTCTGGAGCAATATTTTTGAGGTGTTGATCAAAAGTATTTGCTTACTTATTTTCACAATTTTACAACGAATTTATTCCTTTCAATGGCATCCTCAATTGTTTGGTAAATCTCATCAACNATTTTATGTTTCAAATTTTAAATCCAAGGAGTGGAACCAGTACTCACTGCAAATGATTGCAGAACTTGTATCACTTCATTTTACAACTTGTAAATCTGACTGACCAACTGAATTGAACCAAAAAAAGCTTATCTGAATTAATTATGTTCTAAGCAGAAGATGGTTGAAGAAAATAATTTCATTTCAGACAATTCCAAGGTAGCTTTTTTAGGGACAAGGGTATCTACAAGAAGAATAGCACAGGAAGACAGAAAAATCATTAATCATGGTTTTTTAATTACAACAAAAACTCAGCTAACTGTAACAGAATATTA
>VXBC01005089.1:84941-106703 GCA_013399945.1 Ploceus nigricollis | reverse complement strand
TTCCTTTCAATGGCATCCTCAATTGTTTGGTAAATCTCATCAACCTATATATTAAAAGACAAAAATTAATTGGGAGTACATTTTACTATGTGTATTCCAAAACATTTTTTTCTCATTGAAGTTAAAACCTCCTCTACAAACCTATTTGAGGAAACTGCAATGTCAGGCATTCATCTCCCTAGTGAATTGCAGACTATGCTGTGATCATGTAAGCAATGTGCATTTGAAATAATCAAGAAGATTGTTCAGAGAAAGAATAATAATGTTANAAAAAAAAAAAAAAGGAAAAGCTGAGAGAGTAAGCTGAACCTATTTAGGACTATATTAGTTTGATACTGATCAAATGGAGAAATGCTGAACTGATATAGATCAACCTTGTGTGAAGGTAGAAAACTAGTTTTAATTCATTAGAAGAGTTGAAGAAACAGTAGTTTTGCTCTCCAAAACTAACAGATATTTTATTTTTACTTAGTTCTGTAGATAGAAAGGTAGAGGACAGTCTTTAAACATACTTACTTTTAAGTAAGAACCCAAGCCTAGAGATTGCCTGGATTTAGGCACATGCTTAGATGTAGGCTTCCTGAAATTCTTTGCTAAATTGAGACTAGATTTAGTGGCTTGTCAGTGCAGCATTTGAGTATAGCAAGCTTAAGCAACTGTTCTTTGGAATTATCCTTGGGCATATCAGAAAGTAATTTCAGAGATTTTTGATGGATTACAGTGTTAAATTATAGTAGCTGTTATTTTTATTTGGCCTGAGGGCCTTTATGAAATGAACAGGTTTTGTAGAGAAAAAAAATCAGGACACCTAGCATTTGGATTTGTCACAATAAAAAAAAAAATGAAAATGAAAATGTGTATACATGGAACAGAAATTGAACAAAAAAATGACTTGTTGATTTTCCCAAACAAAAGATTAAGTAAATCTCTAACTAATGTGAATTAATAGTATAAGGAAAAAAACCCTCATTTAATCTACTCAATATTCACAAATATTAAACAACACCCACAATGAGCAGGTGACTCTTGCATGAACTATATTGAAAATTGAACCCTTTCAAAGTAGGACTTAAAAAAATTTAGCTTCTCTCTACCTCAATTAGTCATGATCATTTTTAGGACAGCACACCTTGTTGTACAGATGTCATCAGTCAATGCTTTGAGAGGAGGTTTGTTTGTACCTCCTCAGTGTATGTATAAGATAAAAGTATATATGGTGAACGGAAGTTGTCAGAAGCTTGAGACAGGCTATAATTGTACAGAGAGAGAGAGAAAATGAAAAAAAGGAAAAAACAAATCGGACTAAGTCAGGGTGTTCATAAGCTTGATTCACAGTCTTGATTTTCCAGGAGTTTTCTGTCTAGCAATAGATATATTGGCCAGATTTAACCGTAGCGATGACACCTACTTCTCACAGAGATCATTGTATGATCTGTTTCACACATGAAAAAGACTTTACTTAATAGTATTTCCCTACTCCATGACAGCAGTATGATACTAAAGATTACAGGCTCTTCAATATCTTAGCACCTAATAGGGGAAAAAGAGAAGATGGATCAAAGGCATAGATGCTCTAATGGGCAAGGTAACTTCATTTGCAGAATATTTAAAACAAACTTTGTGTCAAAGTTGCATGAAGCATGATCTTATTTTTAGACCTGACCATCAAAGAAGCTCAAGTGTGATATCTAAAATAAAAGTATTACATAGTCTGCATTACTCAGTAAGACAGTAAACAAATCAAGATAGGTCTCAGCAATCAATATGGCAAAAGATATATTGAGATGACAACAAACACCTACTAGAACTACAAATATGCAAATAATATTCAACAGCATTCACCTCAGTACTGGTAGGCAAAAGAGATTCTCTGGATTGTCCTCTTTACAAAAATATGAGTACTGTCCTTGGAAAATGAACCAATGCTAGACAATAGATGAGTGTACATAACAGATGGTGACAGAGGATTTACTTCTTATCTGACAAATTTTGCCAAAATATTCAGTTCTAGAAACAGAAACATGACTCAGTTTTGCAAAGACTTAAGTTTGCAAAGCTACTAATTATTGGGCAAGAAGCCTGTTTATTAGTTACAGGAAACTGAGTGACTTCTAACAACAGTTTGTGTATATTTCTTTAAGGAGAATTAGCTAAAAGCACTATGCAAGCAGTAAAAAATCTGTTAAGGAAAGGTAAATATCTCAATAAAGATCAGTATTTATTGCTGTTAGAATTGAGAAATGCTTCATTAAATAAACTAGAGCAATCTACAATCACAGGTGCTTGAATCTATGCAAAAAGATGACTGAAAAGAAATGATATAAACATGGGTTTTACCTAACATATACTGACAGCTAAAGAATCAAACTGAATGGCTATATTAAAAAATAGTTTTTCTGCCCCAACAGATGGGGCACACTCAAACTGATTAGACAAAAGCACTGAGTCAATTGCTAAGATTTATTGGCTATACCAGTAACACCTTATAAACCTGTAGATACAATGCATAAAGATGAAAATTTAACAGATTAAGAAAAGTATTAGAGAAGAAAAAGAATTGCATCAATGTCAGCAGAACCTCTCCAGATATCCACATTTCCAAGCTCCCTAAGAGAAGCTATTACAGACAACAGCAGTGTTGTCAGGATGAGACCACAACACAACCACGTGGGAGTACATCCCAATATGAGCTACTAGAAAATCAGATGATCTGGAAAATCTTTGAAGAGTAATCAAAAACTCCTTATTCATTACATATGGGACAAGAAGTTTCCATTTTTTCCCCTGAAGAAGTAAGTGCTATAATGTTTGAATGAGAACTACAAGTAACACAACAACAGGCTTTGGAGGTGCTGTTCTGAACATGGGTAGTGAAAATTCTCATTGTAAATAAGTTGTTTTTAAACACTTGTGGAAGATGACTACCCAGGCTTTCTGTTCAGCACAAATTTCATATTATCCTCCCTGATCTGCCATTTCCAAGTGCTTCACAAATGTTACAGAGAAATCAAGAATTAACAGAAAAAACAAATTTCCAGGGCCCACTGGTTATTTCCTCATTTTATAAGTGTTTAAAGCAAAGGGTAATCACTTTATATCAGACCTAAGGTTAAGCTAACTCAGCATAGTATTTACATAAAGTCAAAAGTTTATCCTTAGGGAAAAGAGGATAAGAAAAAGACCATATTTAAGGAAAATCCACTGCTGCTTCTAAGATTTAGATTTAATTGTTTTGTAACAAGTAATAATATAAAATGTTTAGAGAATGGCAATGGTATTGTAAAAATGCAGCTTACTCTAAAAATGTTGATTTTCAAGGACTAATTTTAATGTACATCTAAGCTTCCTAAAGATCTCTCACAGGTGCTCCAAAAATACTGACATTTTGTCAGAGAAATGAGGCTCCTCCGAAAAGACTATTTATCATTGCAACATCATAATCACCATTATTGGTGAGGTCACCTACAAATGAAGAAAGGTGTTTCCTGTGGAAGTGGAATAGAATTATTTGTACCTGTATTGCTGTAGAATATCCTACTCAACCTTCTCTAGAAGGCCATGCCCAGCTTATTATCGAATGAAAACAGTGAAGGGATTTTTGTAGAGAACAGGGTGCACTGATGGCAGGGGAAGCAGTAAGTGTCCCTAGTTAAGTTGTCATTTTTCTTTACTCCAGCGCTAGAAATACTTAAAACTCTATCTTATATTTCTCTTGCTCTTGTTTTTACATCAAAGTTCAACAGAGTAGGGACTTAAGTGTTCAACTTCCTTCTGTTGGTAATATGATAGTCCCAGCACACAGGGATTTCTAAACTAGGAAGTTCTGTATTTGCCTTTTGGGTATTGTTGAAAGAAACCTATAACTATGTGATGGCAAGACATAATATGGGATCTGAGAACCCCATGAGACCTTTTAGATACTCATTTGCTCCACATAAGGAATTATTTTACACTTTAAATTTAATAGAAACCTGTGATCATGATTTTCAATGTAATGCATCATCCTACATGAGAGAAATTCCTTCCCTTTCCCAAGACCAGATGTCCTAATGCCTTGTAAACAGCAATGAAGTGCCTGACTCTTATGAAGTGCACTTGTATGAACACAATAAAAGTTCATAAGTCCAGGAAGCTGCTTATAGCAATTTGAAGTGCTGGGAAGTTATATCTCAATAAATAAAACAGATTCACACTTTCTGGGTTTTTTCGACATCACGCGGTTCTGTCTCAAAAGTTTAAATGAAGTTATAATGAGTAATTGCTCATCTTCCAAACCAAGAGAAAAACATTGTCTTGTTCAGAGTTAAATGGTTCTGCACTGTTTGCTGGTTGTCAAAAAGCTTAACTGGATTTCAAGTTGCTAAAAAGTGATTGTCATTGCTGATACTAAATTAAAAGTAATCAGATCAGGTTCAGAAGAGTAAACAAGAAAGTACAAGTAAGTGACCTAGCTCACATGGACAGTCAGCTATTCCAGATGCCTGGGAAATATCCCTTGCTTAAATATATTCAAGGCAGAAGATGGACATTAGATGGCAAAATGATTTGATAATATTTTATCTACGTTTTTTAGAGTTGTGATTGAATTTAATAAGTTCTCATTAAATTTTTCATGAGTTCTAAAATATGCAAATTTCCCAGTGAGGGAGAATGTGTTTTTTATTTTTTTCCCTCAAGATAGATGAACATAATTATTCTATTACTCTGACATTCACTGTAATGGGAATGTAAAAGTACTGTTACTCCAGTTAGAAAGTGTTTCATATTCCACTTTTTGGGACACAGTAGAATAAATCTTTTCTTCATTTTCCATTATCAGGCAGTTGAATAGAAAACATTACTGACTGACGTTTATATTAATGAGGCTAAATAAAAACACAGATGGCTTCTACTAAGTGAAGGAACTGAAAGTAATGATGTGCTATCTTAAGCCACTGTCCTGCAAAATCAGGGACCAGGATAAACAGAAATCTGATTATTCTAGCTGAGCAAGAAAGCCCAGATAAACACAGCCTCTCTCTGCCTGAATCTTGTCTGTACTAAAAAAAAAAAGAAAAAAAAGATTCTTTTTAAAGAAGAGTTGTCAGTTATTTGAAGAAGTACTTGAATTTTTCTACACAAAACAGTGACTCAACACTTTGGAAGATGGTCTTGAGACAAAACTTTTTAGAAAAAATGAGTGTAATAGATTGAGTCAAAGAACCCAGAGCTGTGAAATGAAGTTTCAGGTGTAGTCCTTTCAGTGGCCCAAAGAATGATAAAACAAGAGCAAGGATGAATTATCCTTGTGTCATGGGTTTTTCCCTAGCCAATCAAAATTGTATTCAAAATGAACCAGCAGGACCTAAAAATATTGTAGCCTGATACGTGTTTCTCTCATACATCAGATTTCCTTAAAAAGAAAACAACCTAACAAAAAAGTTTGTATATATTTATGAAGGTTGAATAGTTTCAGATAGTTCCATTTTGAAATGAACACAGTTAATCAGAATTTTAAAATAAAAAATAAAATTAAAATAGTATATAAAAAGTAAAGACATTTTCATTTGTTTATAAACTCTCACATATGCAAAATGGTTGAAAATTTACATCAAAATGCATCTGATTATTACTGATATTAGCTGTAATTATGCAAAAGACGAATACTTTTTCTCTTAGCTTAAAGTTTTGACATTGAAAATAGTCTATTATACCATATGTACAACTTCATTCATCCACGTGTCGCTTAACACTATAATTTAAAAAGGACAAAAATGAAAGAAAAAATTATCCTCTTAATAAGGAACTTTTTTTGCAAAACTTTCAGTAATTTTACCAGTTTCTGGGTGTGTTTGTGTTGGTTATGTATGTAGCTCTGATTTTGTTGCTAAAGTTTTTTCTTCTGCAAGATCTCACTTTTTAGAGTACTGAAAAGACCTCTGAAAAAAGGTTTATATAAAAGGAAAAGAATGTATGGCAAAAGAGTTACATTTGTTTCTGAAACCACAGTCCCTACTGGACTTTTGCCTTGGTGGACAGATTTCCAACCATTTCAATACCAAGGAGTCAAAGAAATTATTGAACAGAAAAGATGTCGTAATTGTAAATTATTAGTCTATCCCTTAGGATTTTTCTATATAATTTCTTTGTATAGGACTTAGTCCAAACTAGATTTAAAATGCCTTAGGTGCAGGACTCTTTCCATTTGCAAAGACTAATAGATCTTCATTTCAGCATTTTTCATTATATCCTAACTGATCTTTTTCTCAACTTCATCCAGTTATCTGTTTCTATACACCCTGGAGACATAGTAAATAATTTCTTTCCCTCTTTCTCCAGGTACCATTCAAATAACAATAAACGGCTGCAGCTTCAATTTAGTCAAATTTACTTTTTATTTTTTAAATCTTGGCACACACCCACATGTTTAACATCACATCTCTTTATTCTCCATTAAGATCTCAAATGCAAAAGAGGCAGATGAGAGACACGTCTGGGGTAGGTGGAGACTCTCAAAGATTGCTGATACTCGAGAAATAACTGTGTTGCACTTGTCCCTGGATGAAGAAAGCCTCCTCTGCAGGTTGCAGTTAGGAAGAGTGTCCTGCTTTCGACAAGTGAGATGAGCAGCAACAAAAACCACATCTCCCCTGAGCATTCAGCTGCTTGAGACAGCAACAGTTTCCCAATGAGTCTTTGCTTTGGATCATTTTCTTCAAGTTCTTTACAGAGAGGTTAGCCGAAAATTTTCTCCTGATCTCTCCGTTGTTCATAATTCATTTTTCAAATTGTCACTACCTAAGCTGGTTCTAGGTGGTTTAGGTGATAATTTCTGTATTAGAGTCCTCCCTATGCTACTCTGTTGTACTCCGGAGTGGAATCCTCTCTGTGTTACTCTCTTACACAATCTCGAAAGCCATCCTTCTGTTTCATGAGTTGGCAGGAACCCCTTCCAGTGCTCACATATGGACAATAGATCTTAAAATGTCATGCCTTATCCATGTCTGCATAATAAAAGACTGTCCAAGTAATAATGTGGAATGTGAACTGCTTCCTCTTATTGGTGATCAAGGAGGCAGCAATGCTGTTTTGCACTTGTCAGATTAATCATATTCTCATATTTTGGCCAATATTCCTAGAAACTCTCTACTACTTGCAGAGCTTCTATTGAAATGTATGGAGGGGATAAAAGAAAGAATCAAGGAAGGAAAAAGATATAGCTATTACACCTGAAGTCTAAAATAATTTAGGCTGCTGTACCAATTTACCAGCATTGATCTTTGTGTAGAAATTCTCCTTACATCAGTAGAAAAGGAATGAGGATAAAACACGATCCATGAAATTGTCTTTTACTTGAGAGTTTTCAGACAGACTAAGTTGCAGATTTTGCTATTAATATATTTTCAACCATAATTTGGAAATAAAAAAATAGGTAAAGAAATCTAAAGCAAAGGACTTATGGTGCAGGTTGAGGAAATGGCAAAACCCCACAGATCCATGGTAAATGAGAGATAAAAATTTAACTCACTTTTCAGAGTGGATATGCATAGTTATAACAAAATTTTATCTATTGTCTTTGAATTTACAACAGATACATATACCTGGCTATCAGATAATTTGCTACAGAAATTCTCTCTTCTGTTCCTGTTTGAACCTTCTATATATGTTTAGCCACTGAAAAACAGTATCATGGACTTGAAAGAAAATTTTACTATGCTGGTTAGTTTTATAAATATTTTCCTTGAATTTATGAAAGAAAACCAGAAAGAAGAACAACATAGAGCATGTAGACCTGCCATCTTCTATGATGCTACTGGAATAATTAAGGAAGAATTTTGGGTCTGCTAATTTTAGGCAGTATTCTAGAGAATATTGTTCAACCTAATACAACAATTTAGCTGAAAAAATAGTGACATAATTGACAAAATTACATAATAATTGCAGTGCTTTAGAGTGAGCTATACTAAAGTATGACTCATCACTCAATACATAAGAAGTCACAGAACTACGTCACATCCAGCAGTGCAGTTGCAGTGCAGTATAGTGGAGCTGCAGCCAAACAAGAAATTTAAAATCAGCAATCTTTTGTTAATAAGTGGGGGAGCAGGGGAATTAATGGAAAGTATGACTATGAATTTTGCTTTACTTTAATGAATTAAACAGTGACAAGGAATACTTGTACAATTGCAATTAAGATTTACAGCCTTTTAAGAAAAATATTTAATAGATGTTACTATTTGAACCTCACACATCCTCTGGTAATACTTGTAATAGTTTGCTTTATTGAGGAAGGAGAACTATTCCACCCCTCAGCTAGGGAAATGATTGGTGAAGTGGAAAAGCAATGATGGAATTTTCTGAGATAATTACATTTTTTTATTAGAATACTTTATCAATGATCTTTTTGAAAGAAAAGCTGTACAGTGTAACAGCAAGCATAAAACACTAAACTTCCCATGAAACATTTTGAATGACATTCTGTAATAGCATTCACTTGAAAATAATAGTTTTAAAAACTGCAGAATCTGAAAATCTTTCCCTTGAATAAGCCTTACTTGTTATGCAAAAGATACATATGACTTTTATCAATTTCCTCTCTATTAATACCTTCCTTGGCAATAAACTAAGCCCAGCTAAAGATATTATTCAACAGCAAGATTATACACCATTAGAAAAGTTACAATGATAAGCTTTTTCTATTAAAAATGTGATGGTTTGTACTTACCAGGTGTAAAATTATACCGAGCAGAAAACCCAATAGATTCCAGTTCAGCATCAGCAAAAAATTTAATCCACAGGAATCTGCCACTGGATTTTATCATAGGTGGATTTTGCTGTCCACAGAAACGTCCAAGGATTGGGGAAAAGCCAAAAGGTCCATCTCGTACTTCTATGTGGTCAAATTTACACTCCCAAGAAGGCTCTATGGAATATTTTTCATCAAAGTGTAGTTCAATGCATTGTCTAGGAGCAGCTAGAGGCAAAAAAGAAAATTATCTTATTATTTTCTAACCCAAGACCCTTCAAAACTAAAGCAAAACTGAAAAAAACAAAATATATCAATTTTGTATGGATCCTAAAATTTTGTTTAAAAACTTGTTTGAAAATTAGTACATCTGTATTTTTTATAGATTTCACAGTGTCAGGTTATTTGTCTGCTGTTCTCCTTTAAAAAAAAGATCCTTGACAGCAGTGCTTAATGAAGCTAAGAGAGAGATATCTATGATGAACAGTAAAATATAGCCAAGAACAATTTCTTCAAATATAAAATGTTTCTAAGAAACTTACATATTTAGAAAAATGCTTTTTCTCTTATATTTGAGGGAGGGGTGTTAATCAGAATACTTGTTTTATATCTAGTACTGACAAAGATGATGAAGAAAAAGTTGATCAGAACTGTGCTACAGTAAGGACAGATTATGTTCCTATATGTATTGCAGCCAATGACAAACTGGAGTGTAATTGCATATACTCAGAATTACTTCTCATTGGAAACATAAGAACAAATGCAGTGAATTCTCACTTAAGAACTAAATAAGGATGATAACAGAAGAGCAAATGATAAACTGAAAATCTTGAAGGAACTTCATAGTGGCCATTTAATTAGACATTTTAAAAAATTCATCTTTAATGATAGGTACTAAGTCTAGATACAGTCGGAACAATCTCTAAAACAAATATTTCCTGGCATCTCCTGTATAAAGCAAAAAAAGTAACTGGTAGGAATATAGTATTTTCTTAAAAGGAGGGAAAAAAATCATGGTTTGACCGATACATTTTATCAGAGGCAACATCCTAGAGGCGCACTGTTTTCTATGCTTAGTCTTGGTCATAGCAAAAGCTGTGTGCCTTCTGTGTCTAGAGCATGGTGCATTGGAGACTTTTGCTGACAAAGCCTTCTGGTAAGACAAGGATTTGTTGTGTCATTGCCTGCTGTGCCTCTCATGGGATCATGTCCTACACTTTACACATATCAAAAGAGGTCTGTATTGCTATGAGCTTTGCCAGAGTTACCATTCTTTTCACATGAAAATATGCAAGATCAAACTCCATGCCGAGTTATTAGCATGGAAACTGCTGCCACTCCAGGAGTCAGTATCTCTACAGTTATTTCCTCAAGAATAATAAGAAAACTGTCAGTGTTACAAGAATGAAGTTCTTGTTTGGATTCTGAAATGTTTTAAAATGAAGCTTTTGGTATGAACTCATTACTCACATAAGAAGAGAGACTATTTGAAATAAACTGAGTAAGAAGATATCAGGTAAATTTTGAAATCTTTACATACGAGCACATAGTCAGATCCCTCTTACAACTATTTCATGTAAATAAATACAGCCTCATTTTATCAGAAGCATTTAAGTAAGTTAATAAAACACCTTATTTAAAAAGAAAGATTATTTTAACAGCTTTACTTACAATGTTAATATAATTGGATGATTGATATTTGTTGAAACATTTAATTTAACATAAGAAAGAAACCTTTTCCACTGTTCCTAATTTGAAGACATTCACATTCAGAGAAATACTCACTAGTGACTTGTCATTATTTATACCGATTTATGGGAAATTTGTGATCTTTATGCCCATACAAATTCAGTAGAAAAAGGTCTATGTTTTACATATAATTGCACCAAATTCACAGTCTATGGAAAAGAAGCTACTTTGAAAGTACAAAAAAATTTACAAAAGTAAGGTCAGATAATAAAGCTTGTAAAGGAGATCATAATGATATTATCCTTGGTGAGGTTTGAAGACCAAAGTAAATCTTTTTAGATTATAGTAAAAAATTAAATACCTGGAAGACATCATAGATTAATTTTATTCAGGAGTTTCTATCCTTGACTTTACTCTTTTATAAAAATTATTGATTTTTCATATCACTCAACTAAGCAATGCTAGGACAGAAGAGAGCAATCAGCGACTTTCACTTTGGGAGCATATTCTGCATGCTCTTATTCCATTTAAGGAGATTTGTTGAGAGCTGTTCATCATCCACCTAAGGACTGCAGAGCCAGGTATCAGAAACTCTATCCTGACAACACTTTAGGTAATCCTAAGAACACTCATCATGGCTTGAAAATCTTACACATCCATGATTCCAGTGTTATGCTATTAACCTGCCTAGAGCCTTATTATTATGTTTTAATGTCACAAACTAGATATACATATTTATCCTTTAAAAACTTTCTTTTCTGCTGCCTTATTTCATACCAAGAAGAGGGTTACAAGTGCTGGCCCATAGTTAAATCCTTAGCAGGTCTTCTCTGTATCCAAGACTCATGTAACGTTAAAAATGGCCACAAGGTCCCCTCAGAGTTCAGTAATTTTACATGATTTTTGGTGTTTAAAAGGAGCACTAGAGCCAGCTATAGCCTTGGTATAGGAGGCTCTAAAGTAAAAGGAAAGACTGTGGATAAATAAAAATCAGGCCTACAGAGTTACACGTGAGAGCTATTGGGTGAATGAATGACCTGAGAAAAACCAAAATTTTCAGAGCCATAATCTCCATGTAGCTTTCTGAATCTCACACTGCCAACCAGTTTTATCACCAGCATATTGCTATAGTTTACACTATTCTGCTTTTATTTATTTTTCAACCAACTCAAGATGAGGTTTTTCCTAGTGAAGCTCAGATCTTGCTAGAGGATCAGAGAGAATAACATCAGCTCAAGGAGAGCTGAAGTTTCCACTTTTCCCTGAAGGTCCTGTGAGTAGAGGCTACTTCACTTTAAGAATGGAGCATTGAATATTCATTAGCAGCATCTCTCCACTGGAGATAAAAAAGGCTGGGGATTGAGTTTGAGGGCTGGACCACCGCCGTTCATACCCCTTAAATGTAAAGTCATGTTCTGGCATAATTTTGGCCATGCCACTAGGAACACTTCCTATTTCTGTAACTGTGAGTAACTCCAGGGTACAACACACACATCTGTGACCTTTTCATCAGATGCTTTTAGAAGTTTTTCTTCTTGTGTTTCATATTTAGTTAATGGTTAAATGTTTTGTTTGCAATAATCTACATAAGACACAAAATTAATCAAAACTTCCTAGATATGACCATAAGGGATGAAAACACATAATTCAAATTCTCAACTTTAAGTTCCTTTTAGCAAAAATGGTATAACTTCACACTTATGCTCTGGCTTTAATAAGGTGTTTTTTTGCTAAGGACAAGGTAGAACAAGCAGCTATTGTTTAAACAATAATAAAACATCTTGTGCCACACTTTTTGCAGCAAAGCGTGTGTAAATGAGGTTACAGGAAAATTTACAGAAATAAACTGGGAACAAGTCCAGAATAGGTACTAATAATAGTGTGTGTCTGTGTGTGTCTCTGTGTGTGTGTGTGCACCTACAGAAAAACAAAAAAATCCAGAATATGCAAATCTTCCAGACTGGATTGGCATCTGGCCATCTAATTGGAAAAAGAAGGATGAAGTGGTTATTTCTGGTATCCTAATTCACAGGTAAAACCCATTCACATCTTCAGAACTTATTCTGTGGCTACAATGTCAGGAAAAGTTGTTGTCCACTCCAAATGAAATATATTGAATAATATATTATCTCATTAAATGACTTGATTTCAAATGCCACAACTTCCATATTTAACTTCCAATTATCTTTCTTCAAAAAATGTTTAGAACCATGGAAAGGCCTATTTAATGCTTGCATGTCTTGTCATATTTTTCATCTAATTATTTTACACAAGTGCTGTCTCAAGATTTTGCATCCAATGAGAAAAAAAAGAGTCATTGGTTTCAGCTTGCAGTAGAACAGTTGCAGCAAAACTACAGAATTAAGGTTTTAATTCTAATCAGCCTCTAAGTCTGTGTAGTGACAGCTGAAGTCAAGTGAAAAAATCTGTTTCAATTTGCTACACTGCATGGAAATGAGAAACAACTCAATACCTACTGCCATCTCTATGAGCTGTTACCCTACTAATAGTTTCAATAATCCTCATTCCTTCTGGTTGTCCTGCTATTATTGATAAGGAAACCACATTTATCGTCATTTGAAAATAGGGTTCTTTCATTGTTTTGGTGAAAATTTTTTCAACACAAAAATCACTGTGAAATACAAAAGGACTTTGAGCAGAGGTTTTTCATTTGGTGATAACATGACAGTTTTCTAACACTTGGGAAGTATCATGAAAGAGTTTAATGGTCTTTTGTGAGAACATGAGACTTTCAAGAGTGATAACTCTATATGTTCACAAACTTGTAAAGTGGAAGATATATTTTATATCTCCATAAAGCAATTCTAGTCCATAACTATATTTATAAATAAGCACTTAATTATTAAAAGGAGAAGAGTGGTAAAAATTTTACAGTTATTTCACTTATAGGATTGTTAAACCAATTCTCAAGTTATAGTGTGTATACTATGACTATCCCACTCCCCAAATATTTTAATACAAATAAAAGCCTTTGCTCCTACAAAATCTCCTGTGCAAATTTCCTTTTGTAGCACACATGCCAAATGTTCTGCAGTCTGGCAAAGGCTATTGCTGTCACTGTTGTGATTGTTCTGGGCAGCTGTGAATTTTGTCAGGTTAGAATCATGAATATGCAAAATAAGGGTGAAATTTGGTCAATTTTTCTCAGCTCATTTTCTGTGTTTTCTATATGCCAACTAAGATTGAAAGAAAAAAAATAGAAAAAAAAAGAAAAAAATGAAACAAAAAGAAAAAATTCTCATTGCATTTTGAAAGGCAGATGGGATTCATCAGAAGCTCCCTGGGGAGTTGTATCGCCCTCCCCACAAGCTTCACTTGTGACACTTCTCTGTAGCATAACAATTTTTGTAGAGGCCGTGATTTCTAGATGACTTAAAGGATTTCTTTTAGAAAGGCATTCAACGTGGACTTTAAAATTCCTAGTTGTCCCAAGAGTTCATTATCATTAATACTAAATCAGGATTAAAAAAAAAAAAAAGAGAGAGAAAAGGCATAATAATCTAAGAAACTTCCAACTGTTTGATTTGCTTATGTCTTTGACTGCTAGGACAGAAGCCTCTGCAGTCAGGAATCTCCTTTTCTTTCAGAAATTCACAGTCTATGATCATGGCAACCTTTGCCAGCTCCTTTACATCACCAAAATAATTTTGACATGATAAAAGGATTGCATACATATAAGTTGAGCTACAATGGGGAGGGAAAAAAATTGAGATGAAATTCAGCAGTTCACAGCACACCACAAGCTGGAGTCCTCAGTAAAGATCATTAAAGTCACTAGGAATTGTATTTGAATTTGTCCTAAGACTATGTTTGATAGCAAATAAATGAAGGAATGAATGCAAGCAGCCAGAAAACAACCTAGTGATTCATATATGCATTTATACTCACATCATACAGCTTTCAGTATGTTATATACAGTCCTGGTAGGCTGAACTCCCTGAGTCATACAATGGGGAGATAGTGATGGGGGGATTATATTATAGACCACATCAACAGTCCCTCTAGTTTGGTGCTTGGCATTCAACAAGACTCAGAAGCTGTTCAAGCATATGGAAATTTCAATACTAAATATAGAAATAAAATGCATAAAGAGATGTTTCTCTCTTACTCCAAAATATTTATTTCCTCCATTAGTCATGATTATCCACAGTTTCTGTAGATTGCTATCTATATGAACGACATTGTTGTCAGTATTTTTTTAAAATCCTTTAACATCAGTGCCTTATGACAATGAGTTTCACAGAATATAAAAGATGTAGCAAAAAGTTGATACTTGGTAGACTTTTTTATCATTTTCTGTCATTTTATATGTTGCAAAAAGAATAAATATGGACAAATAATTTATTCTAATTACAAAAAGTTTTTCTTGACTTTCAGTAGTTCTTTTGTCTTTTTTTTTTTTTAAATCTGCCACATTTTAAAATAATATTGCTCAGATATCTTCCTATATCTCTGCTTATTTTTGTGACATTTTCCAGACAGACATGACTATTTCTGATTTTTTTAGAAGACAGAAATAGACATGGGGAGATTCGAGCTGGAAATATTATGCAATGTCTATGGATCATTGTGGGTTTTAAAATGACCACCTTGCAATCCAAACTGTTATTAGGCTGGATGGGAAGAAGAAAATACCCGTGCCATGAAAAACTTGTGTTCAACTGGATTTTATAAGATTGAATTTTCCAATAAATTATAACAAGATGTCTGTTGAGTTTACTCTTTTCCTCATATATTGCTCTAAACCTGTCAATGCGGAATTTCATCTTCATCATAGAAGTTTGTTGATTAAATCTTTCCTTCTTAAATTGTTCCTTGGCATTTCCATTTTTAGATATTTTGAATCACATTATTTCAACAGTGTATTTTGCAATCTTTCAGCATATTAACTATATTTTTGTAAGTACTTAATTACTATAATAAAGACAAAAGTCTTTACCATATTGGACTTTCAAGCACCTTCTTACTGTGAGGAAGAACATCTCATGACCTGAGATGTGGGACTAAATTTTACAAAAATGGTGGGTGATTTTCTACACCATTTCGCTTTAATGATAAAACATCCTGTGTTTCAGATCTTTGAGGATAAAACAGGCTTGCTTCTTCCCAGTCTCACAACAGTATTAGAAAATATGATCAATATATGCAAAAAGACCTGGATCTAGCAACATAAGTGTAACTGGAAAAAAAATAATGCTAAGTTGTACATTTTGAACCTATACATTTATCTTCTTAAAAAAAGTTATTATTTTAAACCAACTACTAAACTATGCTGGAATTTAAATATTTACCATATTTCTGCTTAATTTTCAGACATATACATAGTAGCATAAATTTTATTTTAAGAGTTTGTTTGGCTACATTATTTATTATCACCTCTTCTGACTTCAGTCAAGTTATCTAGGACTAAAGTGGAATTCAGTCATTTTGCTGTGACTTTTGACTTTCTAAAAGTACATAGTGTGTGTGGGTCTGGAACAGCTCATTCAATTTAAATCAGCTATATATCTTTGGAAATATATCTTGGTACTACCTGCATCTTCCGTAAAATAATTATTTCTGTAATTCCTCGCTCCATCATTAATTAATTAATAATTCTCTAAATGAAGCATGGATAGAAGACCATCACTCTTTTATTCTACATGTATTCACAACTCATGAAAGAAGTTTTTTGATTCCAGGGATTTACTATACAGTACCTGATTCATCTTTTCTGAGTTCTGAGAGGATCTAACCTCTATTACTTTCCACAGATTCATTATTACAACAATCTCTCCAACATCCATTGTACTAAGACTAATGAAAAGAAACCACAGTTTGTTTGTAATAGACCTTTAGCCTTTCCTACATCACTTCCATGCCTGCAATTGAATACTCTTTAAAAAGTAAGTTTTAGAGATTCTTTGTGCTAATATTTATTATCTTCTAGTTTTATTTTGTAGGTTGGGTTTATTTCATTTTCATTTCTTACGAACAACTGGATGGAAAATAATTTTAACACTCACTATACAGATATTTTCTGTATGACTTCTTTTACTGTACTTTGCCTAGCTAAACTTGTCATCCCTGGTTCAGTTACAGTAAGTTGAAAATGTCTGCATGAAAATCAAAAGCATTTTTGTTTCCCATGTTCACTTTTACTACTCATTTTAAAATATCCTTTCTTCTGTCATATTACAACATTTTAGGTTCTATTCATTTTCTAAATATCCTGAAATAAATTGTACTGTTTATTACTGAGTCTTATATACTTACCACCTTAACTAATTTTTGAGTTATATCAAAAAAGAAATCAAGATGTTCTCTAAATCTTTTGTCTTGGAAAGTTTTATTACCATGACTTTACCTACTCTTCACATATAATAAAACCTATTCTTTTTAATACAGTTGATGGTAAAATATTAAGATTCTTCTTTTTGTCACCTTCTATAATGTAGACACACTCTCTGTCCGGAGGGTACTTGTTGGGGTAATTTGGAGAAGTGAAGATGCCTCCTTCTGCATATTTTGTCCAGGTTCCACACTGCACTGGTCTCTGTCCTTCGGAAACAGTTTGCTTTTCTGTGAAATGATGACATTAAGCGTTATATAATTAGCCCAAAAATTATTATATCTGCACGACACTTAGAGCTCTCTAACATGATAAATACAACAGCCCCTTTTCTGTCAGCGGCCTCAAACTTTTATCTGAGTTGAGATACTTTTATCTGAGTATGATAATTGATCTAGGGGAAAATACAATTCTTATTCAAAATATGCTTTTCAAAGCAGACGAGAGGTTTGAATGTCCAGGGGAAAATATATTTGCATTGCTTTTAAAATAATAACCTTCTAACGTTATTATTGTGCTTGACAATTGGAAGGCATGAATTTCCCACTCATACATCTCAAAAAGCTCAAGCATGTGCTCTATCAGCAAGCTTCATGACATAATACAGGAATATATCAGTCACAAAATCAAGGAAATAACCCAGAGAATTATGATCATATATAGAAGTTGTTTTAAATCTGCAGCATATTTAGTCTATATTCACTGGACAGAGGTAGACAGGGGAATTCCTAGAATCTGGTTCATAGTTTTTATTTCACTGTTTGCCATAAAATTAATAAATAGCTCTGAGGCCAGGAATCACAGCCCAGAACTTTCCTTCTCCTAAGTAAATCCTCAGAGAGCAGAGTCAGACCTCCTTGTCTGCTTTCTTCCTAGCCCTGAATCTCTTGCATTTCTTTCTGCTCTCTGGCAGAGAGACTGCAGTCAAAGGTTTGGGCCATCTCAAGCTGAAGATCAGGGATCCTTTCCTAAGCAACATGCTTTGACAAGTAGGCTAAAATGAGACAAATTCTTCCGAAGGAAATATATCTAGGCTGTTATTAAAAGGAAGGATAGTAGGTTCTAGGCTGATGTTACTCTGAATGAGGTATTTAATAATCAAAGAGCTGTCCCATATAACTTAAGCCCCCAATGCGTAAAGTAAAGGTGTTTGAGGCTCCCTCCTGGGATCAATGGATGAAAGCAAGCACTTTCCAAGGATATTAACCATCTGAGATCTGACTTATACTCTGCAAGCATTTCTTTTTCACCCTGATCCATATCCAGGCAGAGTATGACACGGAGCCTAATTTCCTACAATGAATTCCAGCCTGCAGGGACTGCATTCAGACACAGGTTCAGACACACACTGTGCTTAGCAGCATTCCCTGCAAGGCTCTCCTCACACTGAGCATCCAAGGCTTTCAAGAATCTCTTTCTCTACTCCCCCTGCACAAATGCACCCATGATACCAAATTTCAGTTTTTAATTATACTTCAACGAGAAAAAAGGTTTTAAGTGTAGGTAGCTGAGTGCCCAAACTGGCTTCCCAATTTGAAAGTGGGAGTATTTTATAATCTTTAGTTAGAGTCAGGCTGAGCCTGATGAGCACCCCTGGATTTTTTGTGTGCATACAGGCATGTGAGTACTCCAAACAAATAGACAAAGGGCAGACACTGGAAGTAAATGAGCTACTAAAAATTTCAAAAACCAAACTAAAAGCTCAAATCCATATTTCGGTCTCTAATAAATTGTCTGACAAAAATGTTTGACATTTACATACCTGTTCCTTTTTTGGTTGCCCCAGACGAATGTAGGATGATTAGACTTGCTACAACTGAAAGAGAAATATGCATTAAATATCATAGAGTGATAGTTTCTGCAATCAAATGACTTATACTCATATATCTCACAAGAATACAAATGAAACAGCATTGCTGTAAAGAAAAAGTTTAATTTTGACTTGCATCTTTTAATTGCACATATTGTATAAGCAAGTTTCTTCATGGCCTGTTCTTGTAAGTAGTTATCTTTGCAAATGTATGCAAATAAAGAGGAAATCTTTTGGGTTTAAAACAAAATCCACAGGCACTGGTGTTCTCATCCTTTTTTTTTCCTTTTTCTTTAGTATTAAAGAAAAATATTTTTACCAATACCTATTTATATAATAATATTTCGCGTCTGTAATAGAAAAGTGGCTGCTTTTAACAGAGGGAGACTAAATTTCAGTACCACTGTATGTACGAATGTGTCTCACTATGGCATAATAAAATTTGAAAATGAGTACTGGGAGTAGGAAAGAAGTGAGAGGTTGTGTTCTTCACATCCATCAAAGCATTTACAAATCTCTAGTGAAGTAAATTATTGTGTGTGCTTAACAATCTCATTAATCTAGTTTGACTTGTCGACAGGGTGTTGCTTTTTTGCTGCAGTGAATCTGCAGCCCACTTTACAAACAGCTATCTGCTGTCTCCAACTATGATAGGACAACTATGCCTCTTGGAAACAAATGCAACCTTTCTGAAATGGACTTTGACCTGGAGATAATGACTGGGTTTCTGGGAATTTCCAAATATAACAGTTTGACTAGAAAAGGCTAAGAGGCAAACCCTTAGTTCAGTCATAATGAGACTAATTTGGAAGATCAAAGTGACTTGCTAGCTACCTGATGAAGAAGTCACACACTGATTTTCTTGTCATCATTCATATCTTCTTTGGCTATCAGAGAAAGTGGAATTGCAAAGTGCAGAAAAGAACAGATCCATCAGTTCTTGGAGTGCTTAGGGCTTTGCCCCAGCTAGTTTGGCATTAGGCCCAAACACTGTGCCCAGGCTGCACTGACCTTAAGGTGGAAATGAAGTTGTGTGCTTATTCAGAGCATTTTGGAACAGTCAGCTACCATTTTGTTGATGACTATGATGAGGAACTGATATAATAAAAGTAAATGAATAGTATGCTTTCTTCTTATTTTCCCTAAGAGACACCAAAAGCCACCATGGGCTAGTAACTATGATCTTTTCCAAGATGGTGCTTTCAACATTTTTACCTTTTTTATCACAATTTATGTGTAATTTTCGCCCCAAAGGAAGCCAGTTTCCATATTTCCAGTATTCTGATGGCATTGAGATCCCTATTTCTATGTCTTTGACCTTTCCTCTGTGACAAAGGGTTTGAGACATGGATGATGGCTGCCCTATTAAGCAGGGTAAGATTGAAATTCTGGGAAAATGAAGGCTTGGCAGCAAATTCACTATTTCTTGGTCAGGCTCACAGCCCCCAGAGACGGATGTTGGCAGCACTGATAGCTCAAACTCTTGTGTGTCATGGGCATTCAGTGAGAACACTACACCTTCTGCTCGGATCTGAATGCTACCTAGCCATTCATGCCCTTACTCTCCTCAGGGATGAATTCTGGAAATAGATTCTAGCTGGGACTCTGCCTGCCAGCTCTGTCAAAATCCAAAGGCAAGGCAGGAGTCACCCCTTTACTGAGTTGCTCATTTACTTTAGCTGCGTTTCATGCAGCGATCATACTGCATCTATGCTTGTAATCTTCACCAGCCTACACCTAATTTCTCAATAGCATAAAGTGGATTGGTGTTCAAATATGGAATCAGCTGCCGGTGTTCCTTCTGCCCATAAATTTGTGGAAGCTAGAATAGGATGCTTGATAACTGAACAAACTCCATGTGAGAAGTGTTTCTTTCAGGCAATTAAGATCAATGCATATCTGATTCTTGCATGTTCATTTCAAGCATCTTTATCTATTAGGTCTCCCCTCATTTTCTATACAGAAAAAAGTGAAGTTCGGAGAAGTGAAGAGAGTTGGTCCAAGTCACAGATATATTGTTACCAAGATGACAAAAGCCCCACAGGTCTTTTCAGTTCCAGCTGTAACTGCTAGAAAAGAGGTTTCCAAACTACAGAGCTATTTTCCTAAAGCATAGATCTTTACTTAAATGTCATATCAGTATTTGTTACTAATAAGCAGTCAAAATAATCTTGATAATAAAGTCTAATAGACAAGCAGAGACTAAGAAACTAAGTGTTTGGGGGTTTTGGTTTTATTCTAGATGTATAATATCTAACATTTGGATAGACAAAGTGAAACACTTCTCCCACGTTAAAAAAAAAAGAAAAGAAAATAAAAAGACTCTTGTTTTAGCATTATTAACAGCAGCACCAAAATATGCAAGTTGCCAGAAAGTAATTAAAATTTTGGTCTTCTTGGGAAAAGCCAACACAGATACACATTTTTTAAGTAGACAAGGCAGACCATTTTATTCTATGATCCCTCTCCACAAATGCACCCATGATACCCAGTTTCAGGTTTGAATTTATCACGCCTTTTTCTTTCTCAAGCCACAGAAAAATAACAGTGCTTTTCAGAGAGGGGGAAAAAAAAAAGACCCCAAAGAGACCAACCATGGAATCTTCACTCATTGAAAAACTGTCACTTGGGAAGTGTTGGCAGCATAGCAACAATATTGTCATTATCTCTGTTTGGGAATTATTTTAAAGAAGTTTCCACAACATTTCTTGTTGCATTCTCACTGTCTTCCTCCTCCCCCTTTCCCTCCTAATCACGGGTGTAATTATAATCGTGCTTTCTAGTGCCACTCTGATTACGCATCTTTCCATCTTTTTTGGATCTGTGCATTTTTTTCATTACAAGCTGTACATTAAGTGATTTATCTCTTGGCCAGGCTTTTAGGAGGCTGTGATTTGGCACAGATGTGGCTTAGCCTGGCGAAGAGTTGTTGGACAAGCAATACCTGGCCATAGCGCTATTGTACAGGTGTGGGCGCGCAGAGAAGTGCTGGGAGGAACTGGGGCCAGTCAAGCCCCTTCAGAACAGTGGACCCTCTGCAAAACAGAGGCGGGAGAGGGACTCCCACCTCGCATCTTGAGGCCCCTAAGGTCTTGGAAGAGTAGGTGATATATTTCGGTGCCTCCTTGCTAATCCTGGTGGATTTCAGCCGAAAGCACCGCCCCCGCCCCGCAGCTCTCCGGGATC
>VXBC01005089.1:46461-82901 GCA_013399945.1 Ploceus nigricollis | reverse complement strand
TGTGCGCCGGCGGCTCCGCGGCCGGGCGCGGAGCGGCGGTGCGCGCTCGCGGAGCCGGGCTGCCCGCTGCGCCCGTACGGGTCTGTCCCGCACCCCGGGCTCTGCCGGCGGGATGGGGGCAGTGTTAGCGTAGGCGGGAGGCCTATTGTCTTCAGGGCAGCTTTTAATGAGGTGGGTACCCTTGCTGCCTTTGGTACAGCACTGAGCAGCCCAGCAGCTATTCTGGAAGGTGAATGATGAGGAAGCTTGGATATTCATTCGTGTATTTATTTATTTGTTTGTTTGTTTGTTTGTTTATTTTTCCCAGTAAAAATCCATGTTTTAATAAAAAGCCTCAGGGTTTTTTTCAGCCAGTGGATGGTCTGCCCCATACTCTGAAATGAAGGCTGTATCTGCCAGCAATGCTTATGATTGCAGGCAGTCAGCAATAACAGCATGCACATTAGGGTAAGTCTGAGGTAATCTTGGCTAGCAGGATTCACCCATTCAACCAGCCAGTCGTCAGCCCAGCCAGCTTGACTGAGCACTTAAAAACCCTGTGGGGTGAGAAGGGCACAGGGTTTTGCTACAGGGCTGTGAGTAAGATCCTCATCATAAGGAATATAGAAGATATAAAACTTCGTGAAAGCATTCACGTGTTTTGTGTAATCCATCTTGCCATTAGCAACATCAAGTTTGCAGCTGTTAATCTCAATAAACTGTCCTACACTGCTTTCTAACCCTCTCAGCACTTTCTCTGACCTTCCTTACTCTCATCCACAGTGAGTTACAGAACTTTATTTGTAGAGTAATTGAAAGACACCTGATTTATCCATGGGATAAACTTCTATACAGATGTGCAGTCTATCTTAGTCAGAGAACAGTAGAGTAACAGAAAAAGGGTAGTGTTGAAAACAGTCATACAAATGTTTATAGACAGTCAGATGTTTCTTCTGCAGGATGATGCAGACATCCATATGGCTAAGTTTCAAGTTATAGTTACTTAAAAAAAAAAAGGTAATAGAACAAGTAGGCACAAAACAGCTGATTTTGCTGTTCTGGGAAATGTGCTGTGTCACATCATATAACAGTGAGCTGCACATTTTTCCTTTTCTGAAACAGGATGTTTTCAGTTTTAAAATTCCTAGATCTTTTATTGTCACTCATAATTTTAAGGACACCATCGCAATAGTATTGAGAAACAGAAAGTGGTACATACCTTCAAGTGTGTTTATGCCAAAATGTAATCAGTAACCATCATTATGGAGGGAGACATCCACAAAATAAATGAGGCACGACCACAATGGCCACTGAGTGTTCTCATTAGCAATGAGACCTTAAGGAGATATCTCAGGATCTACATCACTGAATGCTAAAAGCTTATGCAAAAGTGTTTATAAGCAAGTACACAGGGTTTGCAATTTAGAGACTGTTCAAAATTGCTTTCTGCCTCAATAGATATCACTTCTGTAGAGAGTTTGAAATTTTGAATTTCATACAACTACTGTAATATTCACCACCATATTTTTTTTGCTTTATGTCTCCTTTTGTTGAAAAATCTCTTCATGTGAGTTTTGGTAAATGCTCTTTCTAGAAAAGTAGTAGCTCATGCTCTTAGGTGGGCAGATCTTACATTACCCTGGAATTCTATAGCTAAATTTTTATAAACTTAGTGTGTATTTTTATATCCCTAATTAGCCTTACATTTCTACTAGGTAGTAAATTAAAAAAGGAAGAAAAGGATTGACATTTAATAAAACATGAAATATTTTTAAAAAATGAGAAACCCTAATAACCATAAACAATTATGTCAAATGGCATCTTAGTAGTGTTAGGAAGTCTTTGGATTTACTTGGTAAAAGTCCTATTGATTTTTAAATGAGTTTAAGGGTTTTTTTCATGTTTTGCATTTTTCTTAGAGTAACTACATTGGCTTATTTTATTATATGGAATGACAACTACACTTTTAAATTAGAAATGTATTTTTATTAGTTCTATATTGGTTGTCAGCTGAATCTTGTTTTTAAAAATAAGCAAGAAAACCCAACAAAATTATGTTCCTTGATTCAGTACATTCAATGCTATTCTTTGAAGTTTTAAACCATCCATTACATGGCAATCTCTTTATATAATGCATTTTGTTGGCCTCTCTCTTTCACATTCACAGCTGAATTTTTCTATTGATTTTTAGAGCAATATGTTTGAACCCAGAATATTTTATTCAGCAAGACATGAAGCATTTCCTGTTATCTAATATCTTTAGGCCAACCTAAGACACTGATGAGGATGGTTGGTTTGGCAGAAAGGAGATCACCCATTTATAGGCCAGTTTAAGCACTGTGAAACATTTCCAAATTGAGATTACAAGATGAAAAAAGACAAATAAGCATGAAAATATCTAACAGTTTTGTCTAAAACAGTAGCATACAATCTCCTATTGAGATCTATGTGAAGCACTGGACAGTTTTCCTCAACAGATAGAAAAAAAGCTTTTGCCTCTGAATTGTGCTATGCTAGTGTTTCAATGACAAGAAAAGAAAATAAAAATTCTGCTTTGCTGTCCCCCTGTTCTGTGGTTAGCCTATATGTTTGTATGTCAAAAGCAGAAGTCCTGGGCAACAGGCTGCAAGTGGCCCTCTCTGGGCAGGGGGTTGGACAGAAGTCCCTTCCCACCACAAACACTCTGTGAATCTTTGAGTCCGTAAACAGTGGGTGACAATGGATCGTAAATTGGGGGAGCAGTTTCAGTGAGAAAAAGAAACGCCTTAATGTTCAGGACTGATTTGGCTTGCTTTCAGTTGTAGTGTGTAAGAAGATGAGACAATACATCTCGATTATTTTCTTCTTGAACCAGAGGGGATTATTCAGTCTCCGTTAAAATGGTAAATTATTCACAGTTAAAAATTCCTCAGCATGGAGGAACCTTAGGTAAATTACCTCCATACCTTTCTCAATTAAATTCTTTCTTGTGAAAACAAAACCTCCCCAGAATTTGCCCATCCTTTCTTGGCTACTTTGGGTAGTCTTGTCTTATCCCAACTCTGCCATTGACAACTGTTCTAACTATACCTCATAAAAACTAAATAAATTAATTCTTCTTTGTGTAGATAAAAGACTGAAAGTATTCAAAATAGCCACGAGTTTATCCCACATTTTCAACAAAACATTCCTTAATTGGAAGAAACAGCACAGTTATGAAATGGAGAAGGCACTGGCTTCCTTATTTATGGAAGGCAATCTATGCTTCTGAGGGTGGGAAGGAAGAAATACGAGAGTGGTATTTCTCTTCTTTATGCCTTCTTTAAAAACATTTTGGATTCTGTGTCATATGTAATCACAGATGCACTTTTTGCCGCAATCTCTTTATGAATGATTTTTTTTTTGCTAGAATGTAGCAAATCCAAACTGCAGTCTCAGTATAACAGCTATACACAGTGTGACATTTGGAAACACTGAAATGAATCATCAAGCTGATCAGCACATCTACATTCATGGTTTAGTTCAGATAAAAAGTGTGGTTCTAAAATGAATCTCCCACTTGCCCTCACTTACTGCATTTTGGATTGCAAATTGGAGCAGACTTTGTGTGTGAGCTGTTTTTCTTATAGATGAAACTAAGCTGAGAGATGTGTTCCTAGAGCAGTCTGTTTTCTAACTTCTAAAGGGCATGCAGGCCCACAGGAACAGAGTAAAACTAGTGCTAAATAAATACAAGTACAGAGCAGGCATGGAGAATTCAGTACCAACCATTCCACCTTCCAGACAGGCTCCTTTTGCCCTGAATTGTATATTAATATGGACTTACTCAGTATTTCTTTCAACAGTGCTAGTAGCTGAAAGACGAAAAACTGAAATATATTCCATTCTTTTGTGATGAAACACTTACAGAGAGGCATAACATATACCTTCCAGTGTGATATCAGGATGAAGGAACCTTTTAGTCCCTTAAAATAGTATCTTTCCTCTTATCCATTTTCTGGTCATTCACAGACTGTCTCTTGTAAGTGCAGAAGGACTTTGGGTCTGCACTCTTCCGACAAATGTGTTCCTGAATACGACACATTAAGAACATCTCTTCTGACACAGTTTTCTTGAAAATTGAAGTGTATTTCCATTTTGCAAACCAGTCCAGGGGATAATCCTTCAATATGAGAAGAAAGTGGTTTAAACAAGGAATGAATAAAAATCTGACATTTTTCAACTGCAGTTTTTCATAATTAGTCTTGTATTTAATAAGTGCATCTTGGATTTACATGGCACCACACAATTTCAATGGATAAAAGACTTCTCTTCTACAGGACACCTTTATTTCTTCTTCTCTTTTTTTCTTTTATCGTGTTTGATTAGTGTCATTTTGAAATGGAATTAATTAAAAAGTAATTTTTTGGGGTGATACAGGAATTGGCAAGGTTGCCTACTGTACTGTTTTCTTTCTTTATTTAGAACAGTGGTCTCCAAAAATGGGGGGAAATTGTAGACTAATAGAATGTATAATCCAACTCGTTGGGGTGCAGAAAGAATTTTTTTTAATACCATTAATAAACAAAACAAAACAAAACCATTTTTTTAAAAAAAGTTTGTTAGTTCATCCTTATCTCATCCTTCTTAATTTCTATTTTTGTATGTGGTTTATAAATACAATGCATTAGTAGAGTAGTCTGTGTATGTATTTTATAAATGAATAAATAAACATATATTGGGCCGCATGCTTAAAAATCTCTCACTAATAGGGGTTTGCTACCAAAAACAGTTTGAAGAACACTAAAGTTCTGCCAGCTATTCCCTCTGAAGCAAATGGCATTTGCAAAAGTGCCAGCTCAGATTCCACGTTTAAGACAGCAATAAATTTGTCACTTAAATTAAGGCTTTCAAGAACCTTTAATTCTACCATTTCAAGAACAAGAGCAATTCAGAAGGTGTGGGGTGTTTGGTTTTGTTTGGTTAGTTGGTTTTGGTTTTTTTTATTCACATGTTGATGATTTGGTTTATGAATTAAACACAGACATGTTGCTATCTGAAAGAGCTCAAGAAATTCCATGCCTGATATTGGCAAAGTCTGGAAGAAAACTGTTGAACAGAAAGATTCAAAAAAAAATTTCACTTTTCTAAGTCATCTAGTAAGAATTTTGTGATTACTATTCTCTGGCTAAAATAACTAGCATCAAATAAAACCCCAAAAATATAAACAAAAGAACAAGAAAAAATGATAAATAATCAGTTTTCAAAGAAAAAACTGTAAGAGCACATGAAACCCATGGCAAATCTTCCCAAGACTGTATTCTGAATCATCTACCACAGGTTAAGAATTTGAAGACAACAGTGGAAGATAAATGGGAATCTGCATAATTTAAAATTAAAACCTGAAGTGGCAGAAGTTAAAATTAGTTTTAAAATAAATAACTAGTTCTTTACAAAACTACTATGATTACTAAATAATAAAAAATTATCCAAAAATTACTAGTTTATTATTAGCTGATTCGTCTGCACTTACCTCTGAGCCGTTCCACTGCAGCTTTTACTGCACTCTTTTCCCTATAACTCTATTTAGGGTAAATAAACCCAAAAACTCAATGGGGGTACCATTTGAAAACTGTATTTAGAAACAATGTGACATATATAGGGACTGTATGAGCCTGTTCTTCATTGTAAGAATGAAGAAGAGTACTTAAAAGAAAGTATAATTCAGTTATATAGAAACTTGGATGTTTTCCTGAAATATTCTCTTTAGTACTGACAAAAGAAATTACCTTCTTAATAAGACAAAGCAGCACCATTTCTCCTACATAGTAGTGTGGAATCTTAGAAGGGTTAATTGGAAAGTTCAACTAATTCTTATTTCATTAGTGTTCCAGTGGAATGCTGTAATTAAATGCATTTTTCCAGGGAATTGTTAATAGGGCTCAATTTACCATTTAAGATAAATACTCTTTTTCAAATTAGGGAGGAAGGGTGAGTCATATTCATTATTTAAGTGGAATATTTATAATATTGTGCCATGGAAAGAAGTGCATGAATCCTGCTGTCTTGCCAAACATTTCATCCTTGCGAGAGAGTAGCAGAGATGGTGGCAAAATCATATATTTCAGAGTTAGATTAGTTATTGCAAGATACTATGAAATTTCTAATTACTGTAGACCTGGTTCAAAAAAAGCATTTATTTATAATCTCTTATGGAAAAGGAATTTGAAAGCTGCATGCAATTTTCTAACTTCCAAGTCAGCATCTTTGCTATATCTAGCACAAGTTATCTAGCACAAAGCTACAAGTTAATAAATGATGGACTAAGAACTAGACTGAGATGAAGGCAGAAGGGGAAGAGTTATTTGGGAGCACTGAATTGGAAGGAAAAGCCTGGCTTGATCGGCAGTTGTAAATCAACAAAATTTCACTGAAGATGCTGGATACCCATTTGTCAGTCCAACTGAAGTCTTATTTTAAAAGACTAGTTTCTAGACTAACACATAATTTAGACATTAATTGTATTGTCCTTTTCTTAATCTTGAGATGGGGACAAAGGGGGAGGTTGGTAGAAGATGGAGAGTACATATATAAGGCAAGTAGGCACGGTCCTAATGGAGATACTTGGATATTAATGGATAACACTGAAGGCTTTTCTCAGGTAAAACTGATTCATTACAAATACTGACAGAACTAGGAATCTGTATACATGGGGTTTTGCTTTCAGGGAACTGGCATCAAAATATTCTAATTAAGGCAAAATGATTGCATTATGCTTTGGGGCAATATGTTAGTATGCATTAAAGTTGCCATTTTCCCAAGAAGGTAACTAAAACTAGAGAGTCCTTCTTTGACTATTATTTACATGAATAAGTTGTTACAGGTGAAAACTTTTCTGTTTCTAGTTTAAAATGAATGTCCTGTCACTTAAGTCCTGTAACACTTTTTCTTAATTAACAGAAATATGTTGAACCCAGCATTTTTAACACACATTTCCTGTAAAAAGTAAACTATTTATTTCCAAAGCCTGATCTCATGCAAAAATAATAATCTCTTTTTAAAGTCATAGCTAGGACAAAATTTAGTATCATTAAGTCAATAACATTAAAATTACTTTCAGTTTCCATCTTCTGAATGGCCTTTCATTCACAGTGTGCATATGCAAATTTTGACAGAGGTCTTCATTATTAAATGAATAGTATGCTCTTGCACATGACAGTTTTTTAAATCACAGTTCATCTTTCTCAGTGTATTCTGCATCAGCCTACTAAACTGAATAGCCTCAAGTTTAGCTATTCTATTTTAAAACTGTCAAACATTATTAGCAGAGCAGAGAAGCAGTTCAAAAAGTAATTAATTCCAGGGCTTAGAGTAAACTGCTATTTTAATTAAAAGAGCATTAAATACTAATGTCCTGATTCTTTGTACTTAGAACATGAAATAAAAAGTCTAAATCACTTACATTTAATACATTTTAAATGCAAGCTGAAATACATGAAAGGCTCATCTCCTCTTCCTGCTCCTCATAAGCTGACTCAAAAAAAGGAAAATATTATATGCCATATTTATTGGTTATGTTGTGCCATTTTTCTTATTGATTCTCTTCCAGTCTGTGCTGAGTAGGAATATCAACAGTTACACCATAATTGCACTGTGTAGGATGCCAGACCTCAGCTGTGCAGCTGTGACTTGCCACCTATAAGCCCACAGAAGATGTGAGGTCCAAAACACAGAAGATGTGAGGCTCTCTTTAGAAGGTTCTCTTTAGAAGATGTGAAGTGCTTTCTATGCTTTGCAAATTTACAACTTCCATCTTGTGCAGACTTTAAATTATACACAAGGAAGGCACTTTACATGTAAAGAAGCACTGTTCAGAGCACTAGAACAGGCTGCACATAGAGATGGTGAGGTCTCCTCTGCTGGAGAAATTCAAATCCCTCCTGGACGTGATCCTGTGCAATGTGCTGCAGGTGAACCTGCTTTAACAGTGGGGTTATATGACCTCCAGAGGTCCCTTCCAACCCTCATCTCTCTGTGATTCTGTGAAACAAGACTTTTAGACACTTTGGTTTTTACTACCCCTTTACAGTCTCACATCTTTGGTGGGCCTCTCTCCTCATGGAGCAGTTGAAGTCTGCAAGTATGACTGCAGTATGCCACAGAGCACAGCATGGCTGGTTCTAAACTAGCACTGATTCGCTCACTCCCTGACAGAAATCTCCATCAGGATCATCATCACCATGGCCTGAAGAAGCTTGAGCTACAAGGCACCCAGAAGATCAGGGCTGATTCTCTGGAACAGGAGGCTATGTGTACCACATTGCCTGGGGCTAGCTCAGGTATCTATGTACAGATGTTTGCACAACACAATCCTGCCTCACTGCTTATGTCTCTGATGCTTATCCCACCTCACAGCTGAACTGCAGTAATGCAACACGTGTCGCCACAACGACATGTGGAGAAAATTCCAGCTTGTGCAAGATGATTGATAAGGATACAGACTGTTTGCCCTTCCCTCTCCACAATACTTGAATTTCTCTATAATTTCTAATTCAGTTGCTACTTTATGGCCAGGACCCAGGGAAACTAAAAGATCAATTCAAATTTTGGTAAGGAAGACATAGACAACAAGCTTAATCATCTAGTTAAAAACAAAACAAAACAAACAATCACAAACACCCCACAAAACAAAACAGAAAAAGCCCACCCAAAACAAAACCTAAAATTTTATCACAGAATATATGTCTATCCTGCAAGAGCATCTGAAAAAATTTAAGTAACTGATGCAAAATTTTGTCATCACTGTGAAGGAAATGACATAAAAATACTCCCCTTTCTTCCCAGCTACAAGGTTCAGCACTTTGACCTCACCTTCTCTAAAACTTTTAAAGATTTGGCAGAAAAGCTGCATCTGAAATCCTTGAGATTCTGATTCAAGGGTTTCTGGTTTTTCTTTTTCTAATTTAGACTACAGATTTAAATTAGAGGTGCTGCATCCTAAATAATTATCAAGAGGTTGGCCATGGGGTTTTGTTTTATATATTTAAATTTCCTGGAAAATCCAGTGCTGGACATGAGAATCTCTTGATGTTCTGGACACTTGAGCCACTGTTATTTGCCTCCAGACAAAATTTTATGTCAGTATTGTTATTTGGGGGTTTTTTAGGGTTTTGTTTTGTTTTGTTTTGTTTTTTGGATTTGTTGTTGTTGTTTTTGTTGTTGTTGTTGTTGCTTTTTTGTGGCAGAAAATTTAATCTGAATTATCATGGTATTATATGAGACAATCTTTTTTTCATCTGCACTATGGCCATGTGGCACATTAATATTGGTCTGGTATTACCAATATGAGAAAAAATCCTGGAAGGAGTATCAAGTATTAAGGCTTATCTCAAATGTTTTAGCATTTGTGATTTTAGGGTCCATTCTCAGTTTCTTATACTTTTATTAGCTTTATCCACCTATGTAAGCTTTTTTTTCTGTCAAGTATCTGATTCTGTGCTTATACTTTGTAAAAATGTCAAGAATGGTTGAATAATTTCTCAGTCTAATGTAAAGAAATAAAATTCTGCTAATTAATTCTTTATCTGAAATGTTTTTAGAGACCTTTCTTTACACAGAAGAATATTAATTTAAATTTTTGATACTTCATGCAAATAATTACAGTATTAAAAGTCTATACAAATTTGACCAAATTGGAAACACAGAAGGGCTATCTTCTATCCAGTGAAAAAGGAAGGAGGAAAAAAATTAGATATGAAGAGACTAACATATAACTGAAAGTAGGCTTCTTCTAGATGGTGCTATTGCTTTGCTCTTGTGTGAAAAAAATCTTTTTAGAAGAAAATAGATTGTGATAAATTAATTAAGATCTGTATTATTGTTGTACAAATGAGAGACATTATCAGGATATAAAATAATCTCACACATAGAATATTAACTTCTAAGTGTATATTATATTTATGTTTTCAAGTACTTTTCCAAGTAATTTTCAATTTCATATATATTGTCATATCTAAATTACATTGCATCGATTAACACCATCACTTGATTTTATCTTTAAAATTTATACAAAAAATGAGGCTTTGACCACAGAAAACTACCATCTTTTCTGCTATTAAAAGGCTTGAAAGAGTCATAAAAACCTCTGGGATTTGCATGTACATACTACTAATCAGATGACCTGACCATCAGTCTGAATTGAGAGAGGTCAAATAGGAAAAGATCTATAATACAGAAGTGTTCTTTATAGAGGTATTTATATTTATTAATATTTGTAGCATACCGCTCGATTACTAAAGATCAGAATGTGCTTCCCCTCTGTTCAGATGGCTAATTTCTTCAAATGGATTTAAGAATGAAGACTTCAATGAAAATAAATTGACGAATTCAGTAGTATAAGTGTTCGGAAAAGCTGTTGTTCAAAATCACTTACCTGGCAAAAGTCCCAGGAAGACAGCATTGGTGTCATCTATTCAAAACATTATATTGCTCCTTTACTGCATCTCAAAGCTTTTATTGTATTTATTTTCAAATCTTCATGGAATCATAGGGAAATAAAAATGAATGAGCCTTTAAGAGGTCACTAAGTTCTCTGGCACAAGGCTAGATGAACTACGCATTTGTCATTCCTGATACACGTTTATGTAGCCTGTCCTTAAATTCTCTACTGAAGGAGATAACAAAGTCATCAATGGCCAGTTTCTTTCCATGTTTCAGTAACCCTATTATTGCTAACATTTGACCTGAATCTTTCTGGATGCAAATCCACCATATATGGACAAAATGACACAGGTCATCTGAGCGTGTTTAAGCAATAAGAGACTCTGGGCTTATGTTGCTCAGGGTGTAGTGATGCTGATCAGTTGAAGCTTACTTCCCCATTAAGGGAACTAGATTTTGCACTTTAACGTTATGATCAGTCTAGTATTTGGCTCTGAGATCACAAAAGAAAAGTACAAAAAGAGAGATATCCCAAAACATCAACTGCAGGTTTAACACTCAGAGTTTTTCCCTCTAAATTACCTGCAGAGGAACAGTTTGCCAAACTGCTGCCTCTGCAAGCTTCTATGTGGGACACTTTAAGTGATTTCTCAGTGGTCTATGAAAAGTATTTTAGTTTTAGCTAAGTTACACCACTTATGCTGTTTGTGGATGGGATATTACATTACGGTGATACAATTTCTGAGATAATTTAAAATTTAATTCAAGAATGCTCTAAGTCATAGAGTGATGATTTTTTTTTTCTTTTTTCCACATTATATTTGCCCTTAATATAGAATGCCCTTAAATGCTCTTGGAAATGCATTTTTAAAAGTGAACCTAAATTCATCACTAAGTTGTCTTTACCCTTGCAAAATAAATTATTTCAATTTTAAAAGTCCTACTGAAGAGGTTTAATTTCCACAGTAGGTCTGAATGAAATCATAATATCACTCATTTCATTTAATGAAATGCTGCATTTCCCAAAATAAGCCACCACGAGTCACATTCACATTCTAAGTTACAAGATGAAAATTTTAATAGGATTAATATTGGATTTCATACTGCTTTCAAAATCTGAAATACATGAGGTAGAGGAAAAGGGAGTATGTTCATTTAGTTTTCATTGCTTCATAGTTTAATGAAAACCTGACAAATCAGATATATAAGGCAGATACAGAGAATAAATAGAATATGTGAGAACACTAAAGTTTTATCAGAAAAAGAAGATGATGAATCCCATTTATTGGTTTTGCTTACAAAGGAGGTGAAGATTTTCTCTCTCTGGAACTATTCTTTATGTGTGAGTTCAAAGTACTGCTTAAACTGGAGTTGGTGTTAGGAGAATAAATTGTGACTGTAGCAATTCCAACTTGTGAAAGAAAGCTGGATAATGATCTGGATAACTATAGATCAGCACCATTATCCACAGTGGACAAATGGTAGAAACAAGACGATAAATACTGGTACTACAAAGAATCAACACAGCTTTTGTAGAGAAAAACCATGTCTGACACATCCACAGGAGTTCTCCAAGACAGCAATAAATGAGAAAATAAAAGGCAATTTGGTTAATAAAGTATTCTTGGCTTTTCAGTACATTCTGAACAAAAGTTTCTAAATAAACTGTCAGAAACACAAGAGAAGATTCAGTCATGGTAACAAGAAAAACATTATAGTTTAATAGTCAGTTTTCACAACTACAGGGACTTGTCAGAGAGACCTTTTTGATTTTTCTCTGTTGTCAAATATGTTTACAAATAAATCTGAAAATTATTGGAGAAATGATGTGATATAGCTCTCTAAGAATACAAAATCAGGCAGAAGGGTCAAAGCTGAATGTGAAGTATAACAAAAGGACCTTATAATATTTGAATGAAGCATCAAAAAAAAAAGGAAGATAAAGTGGTAAATTAACTCAAATGAAATAATACAAGGTAATTAATTTTTAAAAATCAACCGGTGACATACAATAATAGATTCTGCTTTATTATGATGTGAAAGAGCTCCTGATATTTCTGCAGGTGGCTGTTTAAAATATCATACAGAATTTTCAGCAGTCAAAAAGACAAAATAAATGTTAGCCATTCAGGAATATTAAAAAAGAACAAATAAGAACTTGGTTAGAATGCATATTCTTCCATGCTGCCTGCATTCATGTTCATCCCTTTAAAAATACTAACATTAAAATTAAAAAAAAAAAAGGATCAAAATACAGGAAGTGTGTTGAGAGAAATGGAGTACCTTCTATAGGTTTGGAGAGAGGTTTCTGACAGAAGATGGAAGGACCACAGAATTATTAGTGAAATGAAGTGGGTGAATTGGAAAATCTAGAGTATGATTCCTGTTTCTTTTTATTTAAGAATGTGCTCTTGATTGTGAGGGACAAGACATTGAACAAGACCTTATTTTGATGCAATGCAAAATAGTTTAAAATTTTCTTATTGGCATGCTTTAAATGTTCTGTTTCAGAAAAAAAAGAAAAAAAAAAAACCACCAAAATATTATTTGCAGTCTCTATAAAAAGCCTAAAAAGAAGGAAATTTTTACCTGGACCTGGTCATATCATGTATCACTGGCCAAGTACTGGATTTCCATTGGGTTATCCTGGCTCCTTCTGTCTCTTTCTCTGTCTGTTAGTTAAACTAACTCATATGAAACACCTGAAAGATTCTTTTTTTCCCCTGTGTCCCTTCAAGCAGGTCAAAAGGGCTTGAAGATACTCAGATTCTTAAGCTCCAAGGGACTCTTGACAAGCAATCTCCTACCTTGGTGACCACAGAGCTCTTGCAATATTCAAGGCTCCCTGAGACGTTTGGGAGTCTCAAGGGCCCTTCGCCTCCTTAAGTGCCGAGGGCTCCTTGTCTTCCTGGAGTGAGCTTAAGAGTCTGGAGTTTTCAGGTTCTTCCTACTCCAGGGTTAGCAGGAAGGTTTTCTCTTGGCCAAACACCCTTCCTGGGATTTCTGGAGTCCGTGTTTTGACACTGAGCATCTACAGAGTCTGGAAATCCTGGCTTCCAGACTGTCAGTACACCAGTAACATTCCACAGCCTGGGCTTATTCTACAATTTGAGTAAAAGCCTGCAGCGGGATACACAGCTTTAGTCCTTGAAATATACACTCTTTTATTTGTTCTGATTAATTTACATTCCCAGAGGCAAAATCTCAGTTTAAATTTAATCAATATAGAGATTGAACTGTTAATTCAACAACTCAGGTGTGCCACATACTGTTGTGAAGAGCAAAGAAACCTTAGCCAATCAAACAAAACCCACAAAACCCAACAGATCCAACCCTCATTTAATGAACTTTACAGGAAAGTTAGCAGCTTGGTTATAATAAAAGTTGTCCTTTGAGTCAAATCTTTTCTGTGTTTCATAATCCTAAGTAAAATAGAGCTTGTTTATTTTTTGTCTTTTTTTCATAATGTCACATTTAATAGCAATATTTAAAAGAGAAAGAATGAAATTCACTTGCTTGGTATGACTCAATGTGTGAAAGGAAAGAAATGCAAATCATTCATATGTTTTGCTGTTCCTTAGTCCTCAATGTACTCTGCATTTACATGTATTTTAAGTGCATTGAATGAATGCTATTCCTAAAATCTTGCTATAGCTACAACATACAATCCAGTACTCTAAGCTATATGTTAGGAAAAAAACCCAAACCCTGTTTAAATTCTTCATTTCAAAGTCAGTCTCTCATCCTTAAGCACACTCAGAATTTCCTTTATTTTCTTGATTTAACATGGACCCATAACTTATGTTCATATTTTCCCCTGTGTTTAATTACAGACTAACTGGATTCATCTTTTAAGCAGCTTTAGGTTTGGAAACTGCAGTTCAGATGGGAGCAAGTGTTCTGATTTTTATGACTGACTAAATGAAGAGAGATAATAATGAAAATCAAAATAAAAACATGATGAGGACATCAGCTCATAAGTTTATTCTATTATGTGCCCTATAGATGTCATAGATGAAAGAGAGTGTCTGCTCCATTGTGAACCCTACATTTTTAAGAACTGCATTAATGAGGTTTGGCCGTATTTCAGAATAAGCAGAAGTCTTTCTGGAGCATCTGTCACAACTTTGCTTTCATTCTCCTACAATACAAAAGAAAACTCCTCTCTTGAAAATTTATCATACCCATCCCATATGCCCTCCTCAAAGTATAATATGGATGTGAATGATCTGATTTGAATGGCCGGGCTTGAAGAATTGTGTTACTTTCCCAGGTAAAATAAACTTATTTAGAAAAGAATTTATGCCTCTGCATTGCAGTTGTGTGTTACCAATTGCAAGGGTACAGTGAGATTTTTTTAAAATTTATTAAATTGTGAAATTTTTACTTGAGTAATAGCAGTGGCTAGATAAATAATGAATGGTTAAAAAATGTGATAGGATACTTTATAGAAAATAATTTTGACTGGCTTACACTCAGTGAAATTCCAAAGAGCAATTAATGAACAACCAACTCACTGTGTTAGAAACTATGAAGAATTTATCTTCTGCATAAATGTAGCGTTGTTTCAAAGACATCATAAGATGAAAGTGTCAATGAGGGTGGACAATCATTTACAACACATGTACATTAAACATATAGAGGTACAAGATGGTTTTAAGCTTTGAAATTTCAGAATCCTGACATGCATTAAAAGGATGCAAGACACACGTCTATACATATGAGGATAAACAGACTTAAATAGCAGGCTACAGACTTTACAAAATACAGCCAAGATCAATTGACCTCATGAAGAAAATAATGTATTACACAAAGATTTGATGATGACCAAAGCACTTTGCAAAAATAAGTTCTCAGTATCATAGTCTTTTCCCCATGGGTTTCCTTAAAAATGTTAATGGGTGGGAAGAGGGACAGTCTGCCATAAGAAAGTGTAGATGATCACTTTATGCAAGCTACAAAAACCTGTTCTTCTGGCCCTGAAGTACTGAAAGGTGACTAATTAGTCTTCTCTGCTTTGGCACCTACCATTGACTGTCCTTGGGGCAATGTGTGACAATTTATCTCTGCAATCTTTAGTAGCTTGAAAAAATGAGATGATCAGATATATTTTGGGTTTTGACTAGTGTTCATGTGGTCACAAGAGTGTCTTACATTGTCAGATAAATTAGCATAACATTAGTGTTTCAAAATCAGCAGGGTATTCCACAATGTAAAAGTACTCTGTGCAAAAAATGCCTTTCTCTCTGCAAAATACCCTTGAACAGATACTCTACTATTTCCAGAGGATAATCATAGCAAAAAGAGAATATAGCTCCTTCAGAAGGTAATGAAAAGTCAAACAAGATTTCATTTAGCATTTACACCTGCATACACTCATTTTGGAGTTTTTCAAATGGTCAAATGCTGGTGGTAGAGAATAATAAGATAGTTCTGAATATATCAAAAAATGTCACACAGGAAAACAGATATTCCTAATGGTATGGTCACATGTCTGGGGATATGAAAGCTTTGATAGTGATTTATTTTTGAGAGATTCCCTGTACAAGCTGTTCAAGTACCAGATCATGGGTAAATGGCACTTAGAATGTTGATAAAGGCAGCCTAGTAATAGTGACATGAATTATAAAGTAATATTAATAGCAGGTCCTTGGCCCTTTTTCTTGTTGCAAGTTGAAAATAAGCAACCAGTTGAGTTTCTGGTGTCTTATGAACTTCCAAGTGACTACTGTAATCCTCTGTAAAGCTGATATAGATCCTTGCCTTAAGCTACAAGATCTGTAAATAGAACAGCAAAAGATAACAATCTGATTCTTATTACAACTTGTTTTACTGTTTTTTTCAAAATAAAATAGAAACCTTTGTTCACTTTACGTCTGTGCTTTCAAATGTAAAGTTTAGGATTTCACTTGGATGCTCAGATTCAAAATTGTTTTTTGTCTGCACTGAAAAATCTCACTCAAAATATCTTATAACTTCAGGTCATGACCTTGAGCAATCAGCCTGTGATAATGTTTTCACCAACACAGGGAAACAATGCAATACAACAAAAATGTTCTGACATAAGATGAGGTCACAGTTACTTCTTTCTGAGCACATTTTTGTCTCAGTCTCCACTCTGATCTATTTTTATCAAAACACTTTCAGAAGACCTCTAAAAGTTGGAGCCAGACCTTTTTTCTTTCAAATGCATTAAAGCAAGTGTTCTTTGTGATATGGTTTAATAGTCCATAGAGAAACAAGTCTGATCATATTTACTGTCAGCAGGGTGTTACACTTCCATTCATTTAAATTTTAGACAATCAGTACACTGAATTGTATAAGTACATAAATTAAATTTGTTAGGATCCAAGAAACAGCTACATAATCTACTTTACTCATATTCTCCAAACATTTTCTGAAACATTTATGATCATATATGCTTATGACTAGGAAAGTGTCTTACATGTGCAAATGATAGCACAGCAAATCTGAACTCAAAAATTTCCTGCAGGAGCTCAAGCTACCAGGCAATATCCCACACAGCCACCTTGCATTGCTCTGTGCACCATTTTCACTCATATAAGAATTATTATCCATGCATGCGGTTCTATTTTGAAACACTTTGAGAAATAACAGGTGGATACATTAGGAGTTATCTTCTCTCTGATCTTCCAAAACAGCTCCTCTGTTTTCTCAGACCTGTGAATAATTACAGACCCTTTGGAAGAATCTCTATACATTTAAGCTGAGGAATAACTAAGGAGACTATTCTGTGTTTACCAGCTGGATAATTGAATTCTCAAGGTAAAATCAGTATTAATTCAAGGCAGATGTAGATGATTATCCTGCTAAAAAATACATCCATAGAAGTTGTTTAACATTTTATGGCAGTTTTTCTAGTTTCAGAAAGATACAAGGTTGTGCAAATATTCGTGTTAAGGCCCTAAAAGAAATTATTGAGCTATCTTACTATCTCTGTTCCATGACAGACTGGAAGAATGAATAGGGATTATGTCCAAGACAATGGCCAGTAATTTTTCAGTGACAAAGTGGATTTCTGAACTTATCAACAGGTCTCAATATCACAGGTTCAGAGATGTGAATGAATGAAGTTCTTACGTGAACAAAAATATACAAAAAGGCACTAAAATAAAGCCTTTCTTCACCTCATTTTCCTAATTTTTACATCTTACATGTTTTAGGCACAGTGACCCTTTTCTTCAAAATTCCAAGTACATTTGTGACCTTACTGTCTCCCAGTTAGGGATGTCCAAATTATCCCTGTATGGTTTTAGAAAAGCAGAACTAGTGTCTTCCCAACAATTGCTTGCAGACTGGACACCTGAAAAATGACTCATAAGCCATTAAATATATAGAAAGAATAAACCTTACATTAAGATTTTCCAGAGAGCATACTTAAATAGACAAGACAGACAAGTCAATTCCTTAAATTGTAGGCAGGCAGGAATTTCTTGATTGCAAAGGGGAATGAGAAAAATTGTCTCAGTGCATGCGGCACAGGTTTCTAATATCCAGACAAATCATCTGCCATGAGCATTCAAAGTTCAATTACCCAAATATATATTGGATTTATTGCTTAGTTTCACTGCAATTTCAATGCATTTTGTTTTAGCAGATTTTCAGTCTGTAAGAATTCAGTATCCTATTTCCAGCTGCATTGCAGTAACTGCAAAAATTATTTCATCATATTGTGCAAGGTGAGCTGAAACACAAGAGAACTCCTTTAACATCTGCTGTTCATGAACTACTGTATGGTAGTTTTGCCATCTAAAAATATTCCTCTTACCATGACTGATGTCGTGGTTTTGTTCTTACCAACAGTAAGTGAGGAGATTGTCTCAAGGAATCTGCATTTTCTCTGGTTTAGATTATTATTTAGATTAGGCTTATTTCAGTGAGAAGTGGTAGCCTTTGGGTGCAGAGATCTCACCATATCTTTTCACAATCTGATTTCAGGAAAGGGGTTTATCAAACCAATAAAACCTAAATTTAACAAAGAGATATTGTGGAAAACAGTGTTTCAGTTGTTGTTCTTAATTCTTTTCAGGCCCTTGACAAGGAGTGTAAATTTACAGTGGCCTTTACCTTGATTATTACAGGTAAATCAAGCTGAAATGTAAATATCTCTGGTTTGTATTTATAAAAAGAATATTTCTTTATTTTTTTTTTCTCACAAAAATCCTTTGATAATTTTTTTATGAGATGGTCACACATGACAACAAAACATTTTTTGGTAGAATAATCACATGATATACAGTATAAATTCTCCACAATATCAGGCAGCAAAGTGCTCTTCTTTTTCATATACACTTTTCCTTCTTTCATATTTTTCTGTTACTACATGAGCTGCAATAAAATTTGTTAAAGCTACAGCAGGTATATGAGATATGAGAGATTTGCCTTTCTTTTTCAATCACATGCAAAAGAAAGCTGGAAACTTTAGGTAAAATGAGTAGAAAAGTATGCTTCAAAATATGGCCATTATATTTTTTAATATTACTAAGATATTTACAACTAATAGGATCTTTTTGATTTATTCCCTCAGGTTGCTGTTACCGCTTTTCTAGAATACTAAAATTATTCAGTCTTAGTAATATTTCTTGGTAATTTAATCACGAGATTTCTTAACCCCAGACAATCACTGTTAGACAGCAGATCACTGGTAACTGTCTACTGAAAGGACTGCAGTAGAAATATATTATGACAAATGAAATTATAAAAATGCATATCTTGATTACACTGGAAAAATAAGAAAACCTTTTTTTTTGCTTACCTTTCTTTCCAATCAACTATTGGATTGATTTTCCAATCAACTATTATACAATATATTTTAAAAGAAAATTCTCTAACTTGCCATATAATTAATAGTCTTTAATAGTTGATGAAAAAATTTTAATTATTTCTTTAGTGTAAGATTTCTCTTTACTATCTATTTATATAAATATGTGTTCATAAATACACACAAAAATAAAGTTTGCCATGCACATCAGAAAGTCTGATTTCCTTTTGGACAGGGAAACTGCTTTTAGACACCGGTAGACACAGACCACTGCCGAGAGGAAAAATTACTTAACTGACTTAAATGCAAGTGATTTTCTTTGTCTAACATTGTCTCTCCAAATGCAAACAGTAGGCCAACTTCTTCTAAATTGCTGTACTTACAACTGTAGAGTAGTAAGGGAAAAAAACACATGGAATAGAAAAAGATGTTCTGAACTCAAATGGGAACTCTCGGTTCAGTGAGAGCTGAAAAGAATATGACAAGATGGCTTTAAGGATACTCTTTTTTCCTGTTAACTACATGTTTCAGATAAAACTGAAATCGTGGAGAAGATAAAAAGAGATGTTAGTCATTTACACTTCAAAAGATTTTCACAATGAGTAAATTGTCTGTTCCAAGTGTTAGTGTCACACATAAGGCTTGTCCATGATCCAAAATGCTTTTTTCAAAATACGTGTAAAAGCTAGACTTTGCTTTGTTCTCAGGAGCACTCTGGTAGTTCCAGGGTATAAGTCAGTGCAGACAGGGAAGCAGAATGGACTCCTTATCTGTTAGACAAAATATTTAGTGGCTTTGAGGCTTTAAATAATGTATTTGCACCATGAAATGCATCACTTCTGACTCAAACATTTTGGAATACTAGTTAAAACAAAAAGTTATGATTCAACAAGGGCATGTAACAAGATAATTATCTGCAAGAAGTGTCATTGCTTTGCTCTTCAAGTGTAACAATAGATCTCAGTGAAAATAACAAGATTCAAATTTTTTCATCATATAGACAGTTAAATATGAGCAATGATTCTATTCCTTAAAATACTTAATGACCATTCAAACTCAATGAAAACAGGAAGAAGATCTGTCATTCATTCTGTATAAATTAGTATCCTAAATGCAATGTCTCATTACATATATAGTAGATTTCATCAAAGCTATAAAGTTTTCAGCTCTCTGTGTGATCATTAGTTTGAACCTGCAAAGCCCTTAATGAGATAAAATGTACTAGCATCAAGACATGGTCAAATTTTGTCAGACAGAAATATGATACATTTCAGAAATACTGGCTTGTAGAGATCCTTTTGGCATTAAAAGTTGGTACTTTAGTAATTCTGGAACATCTGTGGCCATGAGAAGATTTTAAAGATCTAAATTTTGGATTTTGACATCTGAAATGGCATTTATCACTGACAAATCTTTGTGTCAGTAATCTTATCTCTGTCTTATTTTAAGATCAAAAACTGTTCAAGATAAATAAATTCTAGCACTCTTATTTAGGGTGCTGTGATCTTTGAAAATATGTTTACATACTCATTTGAATAGATTTCACCATCTGTTCAGATATGAGTGGCTCCTAAATGATGATCTGCATAACGGTACTTGAAGTTTCCTTCACATGTGGGAAGTTTTCATTGCTAGCCCATCTTTGCTGCCCTACAAAGCAATAGTCACTCACTGAGAAGGGCAAGAAGGGCTTTTATTTTAAAACTGCTTTTGCAAATGCCTTTAGTGCAGTTAGTCTAGCTCTTATTAAATTGAATTCATTTACATGCAGTGAAATAAAAAAAAAAGCTTAAATTAAGTATATATATTCCATAATTTGAAATAAAATATTCATGATTACAGAGCTATATGAACTATAAAAAAATCAAAAATATGTTTACATAGACTATATAAGTGTAGAAAGGATGTTAAGAGATCCTGGAATTGTTTATCTTGATAAAGATAGTGATCTAGGACATCCTGCATGGTTTTTATCAACCAATAACCACATCAAATTAATGATGTGTCATATTTTAGGTTTGTGTAGTCGTGACATGAGGCAAGGTTCCCTGACATTTTACTCAGGTAATCTGTTACTAGTGGGCCAAAATTTAATTTCTCCCAAATTTAATTTTAATAATCCAACACCTTTTAATATGAAAATGCCAACTTCAGGTGGTTTAATTTAAAGATGAGGTTTAAGCCAATTCTGGATCTGATTTCCACTTCTGACATTTTAAACTATGCTGAAATCCTCTGAGTTTCATTCTTCCCAGTGCATCTTTTCTCTCCTACTTTACTTATTACTTGCTCTCATTTCTTGATCAAATATTGTTAGCAGTGCTATAGTTTTCAACATTTTAACACATGAGAAAATAATTCTGGTCTTTGGTAATGATTAGACAGGATAGGCATACATTTGACACCAAAAATGTTGAGATAAATAGTGCCTAATGTAGTAAGTGGATGGTTTTGAAGAGTCTGAAGTTTGAGTGGTTGTTGGGAGTGCAACAAAAAAGCCAAAGAGGAAAATTTGCTGCTTTGACAAAAGTTCATTAAAACATGAATGCAAAACTTCATTAAAACATCTGACAGAATGAGACATCACTGTCTATAAGAAGAAATCTTTTCTTTCCTTCAGCCTAGCAACTCACCTCTGCCTTTGTGTGACACTGAACCAGATGTAGGAACCGATCTGGCTTTAATTTTATAATTTTTATTCTTGATTAATTTCACCAGTTAACTATCAACTCATGGTGAAAATTGGTTTCATTTAGAGAGGGACTGCCAAGATCTAAGTGAAACTCAAAACTGAAAAAAAATCAAGTTGATTTAAAACTGATTTGACTGAAAGTTGAATTGATTTCTGAATTGAAATGAATGAATGCCTCACTCTCAATAGGTCAGATTTTCCCAGCAGTTACCACTTTCTCAAGTAAATATCTCAAATATATAGAGGCCTTTATAACTTGTTTCTGAGACATTTCTGTGTTGCTTTGGAAACATGTCAGCATGCTAGCAGCCAGAGGTTTTCCTGGATGAAGGCTATAATGAAATGGTCAATGGCTTAATTAAATTGGTTGATGAGAGAAGTAGAATAACCTCAGGCATACAAGGGTGCAGAAGAATAACTAGAATCTCTTATTTACAGAGTACACATTTTGGCTCTCTAATGATTTTTAAGAGGAAAAATCCTCATAAGTTTATTATCTGAGTCTAACCAAAAAAAGTTTTAGGAGCCCATTACTGTACTGGACATACCCATCAGGATGTTTTTAGGGACATTTTAAAATAATAAATAAATCTAACTGTGCGGCTTTTTTTCCCCTAAAATTTCTGAAAAAACCATCTCCATTTTAGCCATCCCTTTGAGTGTATCTGTTTGTCTGACGTAACTAATGAGATTTCTTTCTTCATTATATTTGATCAAATCCCTTGAAAACCACTGGCTTAAAAATTTTGACAAGTAGCTAAGCCACCCTCTTGTGTGTGTGCATACATGTGTGTTGCAGTTCCAGGAATCTTACTGAATCAGTGGAAATGATACAGTGGTAGTGGTTATTTAGACCAATCATTATAACTTGACAGAGAGCGGTGATCCACACTTCTTTGTTTTGTTCTCCTCTAATTGCGGTTTAATTTGCTCAAAAGGTCCTGAGTTGAACGATGGAAATCAAGGTCATATGTTTGAAGTTATATTTGTCATATAGAACAAAACTATCAGCACTGAGATTTCTGCATGAACAAAACATCAACTGACTAATTTCTGCTTGTGTTCAAAGCACAAGTTAAATACTTTGTAATTCTCTGATTGTATCTCAGAGATAATTTGTCTTAATGATCAAATGCAGTCTTTTATGAAGATTTCAGCTGTGACAATACAGCATGACACATTAGGTTTTCTCTTGCTCCCTTAGCAACAAGCACTGTTTTTTGTTCCTTTATTAAGGTATAGCTTTACTATTCCTGAATCTTGTGAGAGGTAAAGACACCTTTATTCCTAAGGAACTCACTGAAAATTGGTAGTGAGTATCACACCACAAAGCAGATTACATGCTCATAACATTATGAATAATTTTATCATATTTCTTCCTGTTGGTAATGTAAGATTTCATTATACATTATATTACATATCATTATGTTCCCATTTGATGTGGGTTTCTGGTCTGGATCCTGATCATTCCTTATCTAAAAGTTTAAACTGTGCAAAACTCTATCAAAAACAGGTACAAGGTTTTAGTTTTCTACACTTTGTTCTGTTTCCCCTGTGAGAGATGGAGGGAAAAGAGAGGTAATAGGAAGAAAATTCAAGTGAGAAACAAGTTAAATGTTTCTACGAGTTCACAAATTCCAATACCATAGAAATCAGCACAAGTAGTTACATCCACACCCAGAGCTGTAAGGGTGCAAAAGACTGAAATTCAGAAAGATCTGGTTATAGACTTCTACTTCAGCTCATTGTAAATATAAAGCTGCTATATCTGTGTTCAGACAGATTTTAGACATTAAAAAAAATAAAGACCAACAAAATAAACCCCAAAAAACTATCCCAAAACCACAACCCAACCCCAAAACAACCCAAAAACCACAAAACGCCCACCAAAACCAAAACCAATGCTCCGTCAAAATCCCAATAACTGTAAATTATAGACAGGATGTCGTAACCATGATTTCATATAAATTTACTTCTAAAATTTAATACAAATAATCAGGGAGCACACAGACAAAGTTTACACCAAGCTGTCAGTGAGCATGAATCTTTGAATTAACTTTTACACATTCAAGATCCTGAATACTCTTTAAAATCTACATCGTGAAATATTTTCACTTTCAGTTCTGTACATCTTTGTCAGTGATTTTTGTTGTTAACATGAACCTGGAGGCCGATGTGTGGTTTCAAAATTTAGCAGTGTACACTCTATGGATTTCCTACATAAATATTTCCATGAAATCAGTTCATTGCATCATTAAGAACAGGTGCAAGGTGCTACAAGACTAATATTTTGAAATGCTAGTGTTCAGAGGACATCAAAGGAAATTACAAGCATGAGGCTTTATTCCTTGGGACTGAAACAGAAAACAAATCTACTGACAGTCAGTTTAATAAGACTGTGAATGAACTAGGAGTTTGGAGTAAAAGGACTTTTGGAATTCTTGAAAAATCTAAAGTGTTTTGTCCTATTTACTTTGTTTAGGTTTTCTTGACATTATCAGACCAGAAGAAAAATTAGGATGACATTTTAAACAAAAATCTCATACATAATAGGAGTGCAAGAAAATACACCATACATGGCATTAAATAAAAAGAACACTCACTCTAATTCCGTAACACTTTTCATTCATTATTAGGAATACTTTTGTTTTTTGGTGGTCTCTATCTGCTCACCTTGCTGTCTCCAGCAGACTTTCTAGTACTGGAAGCTCTTTTCATGTTTATGAAGACTTTGAGGATTTTATCTGTGTCTAGTAGTATCAACAGGCTGGCAAGAATGAGGTATATCAAGTTATGTCCAACAGGTCCTTCAGGTAAACCAGCAAGGAAACTGTTTTGTAAAATCTCTCCAAATACAACAGTGCATTACTATATCTAGGAACAGAGAATTTCCTTTCAGTACTCCCTTTAAAGCCTTTATAAAAATTCAGAAACATTGATCTACAGTTAAGGACTCTACAGAGATCATTTGAGAGAAAGAGCATCCTGGGTACCTGTTCAGGCACAAAGTGATTCCAATTTTAGCAGCAAATGAATCTCATGACAGAGCACTGTGTTTAAAAGGTTTAAGGAAGGAGAGCTTTCTTCTTTGGTTTTTTTTTTTGGGTTTTTTTGGGCTTTTTTGGTTTTTTTTTATTTTTTTAGTTTTTTTTTATTTTATGCTAAATATAGGAATTTGGACTTTGTACCAAACAAAATTTTCAGAGAAAAGTCTTGGGACATTTTCACAGCAAGACATCAAGTCTCCAATGTCCCTTTAGGGTATACTTCTGTCTAAAAGATTCACTCTACATTAATATTTTGCCCTGCTACAGGTAACTGAGCCTTTTGGCCACTGAAAATTGAAATGGTATTGAATTTTATACAATATTGACTAGGAAAGGTATAAGAAATTGGTGCCCAAAACCCTGAGTTCTAGTTGGCATTTTTAAGTTAAAACAGAAGCAAAAGTGGGAATCTTCAGTTGGTTCTGCTTATCCCATATGCACAATGCTATATATACATTTTGCAGTGCTTTGAACAGGATTGTGTTCCTTTTGAGTTTAATATGGGAGGGACTTATATCCTACACATAAATGCTTCATTAATTTTAAATTTTATTTCTAACTGAGAAGATGGGAAAGTGAAGGAATCAGAAAAAATATTAGGAATACTCATGCTACAGTGAAGCAAAAGAATATATATACTGTCATAAAATCTCAAAGAATAAGAGGTTTTCTACCATCACTGATCCTGCTTTATACTTTGAAAGGACTTGGGCACATGACCAAATTTCTCCAGGAATAACAATGTGCATCAGCTGATCTCTGCTAAAATTAACATCCTCCACCCTGTCACACTCAACAAAGCTAGCAAAGCTGAACAAAATATATCTGAATGTTTCCACAATTCGTGTGATTTTGATGAAGATATTATTTGGGAAATAAACAAGATATATGCACATATTATAGAAAATCAGTTTTAGGAAAGAATACCCATTCTAACTGGCAGAGGATTTTTTTTGAATGCCAGAAATGGGAGCTCTTTTCACTTTGACAGCTGCTGTCTTTTATCTTGGAAAAAACATACTTCTCCACAGAGATTATTGCAGTATTATCACAGTTATGAGTAGGATGGCTATGAGAAGGTAAATACTAAGAAAAAAACAAATCTGAGAGACTGACAAAAGAAATTGAGTATTTCAAGAAATACAGTTGCTACCCATTGCAAATACACAGTGATGCACTCTCACACTTCTGCTCATTCCTCTAACTCTAGCACGCACTAGTTACTCATTCCGGGTGGGAAGGAAATCAGTCAATTATTTGTACAACTTGTTGAAAACATGCACTCCTACAAACGTATGTCTTTGGTTTCACAGTTAAGCAGACTAGATCAGTGCCAGCCTGTCAATAAATGGAGTTCTAACTTGGAGGTACCTCACCCCAAAGTCAAGGAAGAAGATCCATGTTCTTTGTCCACTTGCAAAGTGTTTCCGCTAATAAGGACATTTTCAAAGGAGGGACAAACTATGATGAGGGATCACACAGCCCAAATGTCTTTTTAATCTCTAATTAACATCTGACAAGAAATGTGATAAATATAACAGAGAAAGGATTCGAGTTTTGGTTTTGTCTCTGACCCAAAACCTTCCTATAGCCAGGACACTTAGCTGTGAGTTAAATGCGTAAAAAACATCTGAGAAGATGACAGGTTCCTCATAGACTCACAAGCCTCAGTAACAGAAATTGCTAAAGTATGGTCACTCTGGACTTGTGCTTTCAAATATCTTCCCAAGTGAGCTGGCAAGCGCAGGCTGACAAAGCACTGTTTCCTGTGTCTGAAAGCAGCTGCAGTGTCTGGACGAGCAGTCTGGACTCCTAAGGTCAGTCATGTCTCAGAGCCTTAGAAAATAATTCCCTATTTTATAGGAAATGAAATCCAGGCATATAGTGAAAGTTTGATGAGAGGAGATTTTTATGGCATCCTTGCTACATCTTAAATATAACAAGGTATTTCATTCGCTGCTTATAAAAATACACAAAATTGAAAGACACCTACACAATATATAGACAAGACTAATTTAACTTAAATGATGTAGATCCCTGCAATAGCTACTGGTTCAGTCTCCTTTACCTTCTGCTGTGGTCCTTGTGGTGCGGCTGTGTTATTCACTCAGTAATGATTGCGATGACACATTAATTCAGCTTGTTAAAAAGCCTGGAAATGAAATATATTTAAAGAAAGCAAGGCAAAAGCTAAAACTCAACAGGAGTTGGCAAGTCTGACAGGAAATTATACAGGTCCAGTTACACACTGGAAATACTCAAAGAATAAGATGCACAGGCCATTTTTCTGAAAGAACTGTTTAATTGAGTATTTCAGCTGTGTTTCTCTAATCAAAGCCAGCCTGATGGGCCCAGAAAAACAATTGCTTTTCCTATACAGCATTAATACTCATAAGTGGCTTCAGCATCCCAGATTGCATCATATCTGTCATTACCTGAAGGTTGTGGTTTAGCACTGAAGCGCCTGCAGCATACTAAATGCATCCAAGACACTGACTCTTATATAGTATAGTCAAATAGTATATTAGTAAATTGTGTCAAATAGTTGGAATTATCTAGTCTTCTCTCTGTAGCTTGTCTTACATAACCTGCATTAGGCTTGTGAGTTCAGAAAGTCACATTGGCATCTTGCCAATCCTCAAGAATTCATTGGGATTTTAAAGCTCCTAATGATCTTACTTGATATCACTGCCAAATATTTGTACAAGTGACTTTGGTTTGTTGCTCTTCAAATGAAAAGATAATCAGATGAGAGATTCTCCTAGGCTTTTTAGAGTGTGGTGGGGATTTTTTTCTTAAAATTAACCAGCAAGTACAACGATCATACACATTTAAACCATTATTCCTCGAGGAGAACATATTAAAATCATAAAAAATAAATCATTCTGATTCAGTATTTGTGGAAACTGAGGCAATTCTTATCCTTGTGCAACCTACATACCTTCAGCACTACATTGGAGAACAGTGGTTCTCCAGACATTTACATGCAGTGCTAGAGGCAACAAGTTGCCTCTACTGCCTACTGCTTCATATCAGCATATATGGCATTTCCTCCTAAACAGTCTGCTCTACCCCCAGCACTGCTGTAGCACGTACTGAAAAAAATCAAGTGGCAAATGAAAGACTTCAGTCTGCCACTACCTAATCTCAAGATTAGATTCCAAGATAATTACACATTTCAAATAGAAATTAGATTAAAACTAGACTGATATTCTAATCAAGTTAGAGTTCAGTTTGGTAACTCTTACTGCAACATATTAAAAGAGTCTGGTACACATAAACAAAGGCTGTAATAGTATAGCTGAAATGATTCAGACTCCCGCATATTTGTAGGCACTGGTTTATTTCACTGGTTTATTTCAAGGAGACGGCTCATCCTTAAAGAGGTTAAACTACTTGGGGAGTCTCTAAGAACTTGCAAAGATTTTCTCTAAACTGGCTCATCTACCTCTATGTGAACATGTTTTACATATTGAAATACTCCCATTTAAATATTTTTATGCTTTTTCAGCCCAGTTTGAGCAGCTACTTCTCAAATGAGATATTTAAACCTTTCTGTACTCCTCTCACATAAATGTTCTTCATCTGACATTCACTGCACAGGATGGAGTTAAGTACAAAGAATGTTTGCCTGGGCTGGGATTGCTGCATTGGGTTCTCAAAGAAACAGAGTGAGATGAGGGGCTAAGGAAAGTATGATCTTACTTGGTTAATTAGCTAATTTGTACTCACTGCAAAGCTTGGCAAACTAGCTCAACTGCAGAGTACACAGTATCCTGACAGTAACCTCACAACTTGGTATCTTAATGTTCATTAAGAAGACTTGACTTCTCCTGCTCTCATTAAAGTCAGGTTGTGATTTCCTGGAGTGAATTTGATTAAGTATTCACACCCTGGAATTATACCTCTTTTTCCAGTGTCTTTTTCCACAAGTAACCTAAAGGGAGTCGCTTGATTCTTAAGCAGCTCTTCTCACACTCATGGTAATCAGATGTGTTTTACCAAGTGTGGGTTAAATACTGAAGGGGCAACAACCGTGTGGAAAAATAAAGCAGTCACTATGCTTTCAGCAAAGCCTGGACAACATCCAAAGATAGGCTTGTTTTAGCAAGAGGGGATCTTGGCTGGCATCCTGGTGGCCTGATAAGGAAGAGGAACAAACGCAGAAATCAAATCAGATTCTCTCAGGCAGACAGTAAAGAGTATTACTCATAGCATTTTATTAGCATTGACTTTCTAAACTTTTGCCATTTATGATATTTCAGGTCCTCAGTCCACTGGAATGTTGGGGATTTTCTAACAGTCCTTCAGCCCTTTCACTGATATAAGTGAATGAATTCTTATTTACCAATATAAGAAGTTTCTCTACTTGTTCTTTTGCTTCAAAGTATAGAATCAGAATCATAGAGTAACTCGGGTTGGAAGGGATTTTTAAAGGTCAACTAGTCCAATCTTTCCTGCCATGACCAGCAGCATCTTCAACTGGATCAGGCTGCCTCAGGGCTGCCTCAAGCCTGACCTTCAATATTTCCAGAGATGAGGCATATACCACTTCTGGGCAAATTGTTCCAGTGTTTTACCACCCTCATCATAAAAAACTTCTTCTTAAAATCAAATCTAATCCTATCTAATCTAATCTACCCTCCTTCAGTTTGAAAACATAATTTCTTCTCATATTGCAACAAGTGTTGCTAAACAGTTTGTCCCCATCATTCTTATAAGACCCCTTTACGTATTTCAACACCTCAGTAAGGTCTCCCTGGACTCTTTTGCTCTCCAGGCTGAACAACCTCAACTCTCTCAGCCTTTCCTCACAGGAGGTGTGTTCTTTTACTCTAATTATTTTTATGGCCCTTCTCTGGACTCTCTCCAACACATTGACAGCCACAGACCTGTATGCAACACTCCAAGTGGAGCCCCATGAGTGCAGAGCAGATGAGCAGAATGGTCTCCCTGCTGCCATACCTGTTTTGATGCAGCCCTTCTGGGCTGTAAGTGCACACTGCCAGCTCATGTCCATCCTCTCATCTACCAGCACCCCCAAATCTTTTTCAGCAGGGTTGCCCTCGGTCCCTTCCTCCTCCAGCCTGTGCTGGTACCAGGGGTTGCACAGACCCAGGTGGAGCACTTGCACTTGGTCTTGTTGAACCTCATGAGGTTCACATGAGACTACTTCTTGAATGTCATGATGGCGTCGTATTTCTCAGGTGTGTCAACACCACCACTCACTCGGTGTCATCTGCAAACTTGCTGAGGGTGCACTCGGCCCCTCTGTTTAGGACATTGGTGAAAACATTGAACAGTATTGTCTCCATACAAACCCATGTGGGATATCCCTCAGCACTGATCTTCATCTGGACACTGAGATATTGACCACTCCCTCTGGATTTGACCATTCAAAAAATTCCTCATCCATAATGTTGCTCCCTCTAAAAACATCCTTTTCATTTTCAAAATTTGTTACCTTTCACTCTGAATGGTCAGTCCTTCATTTACAAACTCATATTTTCAGTGTTTTTTAACTGTTTTCAATCCTAAACACTTTTCAATGATTGTGTAGAGATAATGGGTGGTTTATGCGCTTGAGTAGAATTAGCTAAATTTGTTTAACAGTCTCTATGCTTTTCCATTGATAAATAATTATTCCTTGTAGTTCAATAAACTAGAAAGTTATACTGAAAGAGTATAACATGCTATCAGTTAGGAACAATGCTATGATTGTGAAGTAAGATTTATTTCAAATATTAATTAGTTTTTAATTTTTAATTTTAGCTACAATAGAGTTCATATTTCATTGCAGTCACTCAAACATAATAATGTCAAACAGTACAGAATGATGCAAAAGGTTTCTGGCATGACCAAGACACACTGTGAATGCCATTGCCTATTCCAGTTTAATGGACCTCAATTGCTGTAGCTAATATATCATATTGTGCAAAGAAAAAAAGCATAATTAAATGCTATTTCTGTGTTATTACACCATCCATTATTCATTACTAATATTAAGGCAATTTTAAAAGCCTTCTATCACAATAAATTGTTAGAGAAAAATAAAGATCATTTGGGATGAAACCTTGTTTTCATGCTTTGTTATATTACATATCTGAGTGTTTGCAGCCTGTGCTGAAAAAGGAACACATTAAATTCCTGAAAGAAGAAAGTCATAAGAGCACAGCAAACCATCATTATCCAACATTATCACTTACATGGGGGAAAGGATACTACAGAGATATCAAAAGCCCGCACATGAGAAAATCATAAGATATCATGCACACAATTTTTGTATTCAGTACCCATACAGGAAGAGGGTTGTACATACAGCAAGAGGTGCTGAAAGATAATTGTACACTTGATATTCTATGAGATAAAGATAATGAAAATCATAAGTTTTTCCAACATGAGTCTGGGAACCTGTATCATAGAAATTTAAGGTTTTCAAAATTGTTATATCAATATATGGAACAAACGTCATGAGTAACAAAGCGTCCTATGAAACCCAGTAGCATACAAGACCAGTCACTCAAGTGTTCTAAAATTGTTTTAAACAACAACAACAAAAAAAACATTAAAAAAGGACCCTTTACTTTCCCCCTCTATGCCCACCACTGAAAAAATCAGAACACTGTTGAACTGCCACAAAAATGTCAGAGACCTTCTTCAAGCATAGGAAAATTCTACTTGTCTGTTATAACACTGCTCAAATGTTGAGGCTTAAAATGCAGTAGTGACAGGATCCCAAAACTAAATTCTGAAGCTTATTATTACATAAAGTCAACAGTACCCACAAGATAAATATGCTATAAAAAACCTCTCTATGGGCACGTTTATCAGCAAATCATTTATGTTACTAAGAAGAAAACTTTACGAACGCTGAGATCTAGAGAGATATACATAAAACATTCATTGTGAAAACTTTCACAGAGGTTTGGTTCTTTCTCAGCAATTAGGTATACACATTAAGGACAGATGCAGACCAGAAAATCAGTGGTAGTGGGATCCAAGTTCCTTTCACATTATATGTTTCCTATCAAAAGTATGGGCAGCAGATTGAGGGAAGTGGTTCTGCCCCTCTGCTCTGTTCTGGTGCACCCCACCTGCAGTGCTGCATCCAGCTCTGGGGTACCTAGCCCAGGAAAGACATCAGCCTCTTGTAATGACCCCAGAGAAGGGTCACCAAGATAATCAGAGGAATGGATCACCTTTCCTATAAGGAAAGACTGAAATAGTTAGGATTGTTCAGCCTGAAGAAAGGAAGGCTTCAGGGTGACCAACCTAAGGGTTTCCATTACCAGAAGGGAACAGACATGAAAGACAGAGAGGGACTATGTATAAGAGCATGTGGTGACAGGACAAGGGGGAATGGCTTCAAACAGTGAAAGAGTAGATTTAGATTAAATATTTGGAAGAAATTTTTACTATGCAGGTGGCGAGGCCCTGAAACATGTTGCTTAGAGAACTTCTGCATGTCCTATCCCTGAAAGCATTCAATGTCAGGCTAGATGGATCTCTAAGTAACCTAGCCTAGTGAAAAGTATCCTTAATCGTGGCAGGGGATTTAGAACTAGATTATTTTTAAGGTCTTTTCCAACCCAAACCGTTTTGTGTTTCTATATTCAGATGGTGAAAACAGGAGTAATGATGCAAATAGAAGGATGTCCTCAGCCAATCTGGACATTGGCTGGCAGTGAAGGAAAAAGTGAATCAAGATGTTAAAGATATTCTTGGGGCGGGAGGGGGGAAAGTACTGTCCCATTTATTGATCTACTATTGAAGTGCAGGTCTCTACGAAAATCTCAGCATTTGAAAGAGGGACTCTAGAACAGGAACTAAGAATAACCTTTCAAGACAGGGCAGACAGCACACAGGCAGTGAAAAGATGGTGACACATTTTTTGCCACAGTACTACTAAGAAGATTATTTTGACTGTTAGAACAACTTGAATGTAAAAGATTATAGAGTCAGTATAACAAAACATTTTTCAGCAAGTGCCAGCAGAGAAAATGACCCCAATTACATGCTGATAACAGAAGAAACAGACATTTATAACAGCAAATAATGTCAAATAGATAAAATTAGAGAAATGTGTGAACTCAGGTACAAAGGGGGAGATGGATTACATCTAAAGAGAAATGAAATGAACTGTGGTCATAAATTGGACACCATACCATGACATGTACAAATTCAGTGGTCAGACCCACTTTTCATGGATCTGTTAGAAGATAGGAAAACTCCCACCAAAAAAAGCTGGACAACTATTCAATGAAAGAGATGTTGTCCAGGCTGATAAACAAAAAATTCCAAATCTTAAAGTGATTATAAGACTAATAATTTCCACAAAGGAAAAAAATAGCAATAAAGCGGGTGAATTTTTAGAAAATATAAATAGGACACATTCAAAAGAAATGAGAGGCAATGAAGGGAGAAAAATGTTATTTTTTACATAGTTCAAATAGACTTAGGTCTTGGTTTTAATATTAGTCTAATTACACGGAGGCTTGAATAAGACAGGAACAGGCCCACTGTAACAATACATGAAATCAGTTGCATTCAATGTGGCAGATTCATATCAGTTGTTCAGATTTTAGTTCAAATATTTTTAGTTTCTAGGTGTATAAGGATATTTTGAAACCTTAGTGATATATAGAAATAAATCTATTCAAAGACAAGATTGCTGCACTTTGCAAAACACTTAGCAACTGATAATTTAAATAACCGTAAAAGTACGAAACATATTTCAATCTGTTGTTGATATATCTTCTACTGTAATTTGTTTTATCAATCTCTTTTATTGCATACAAATTGTCAACAAATTACAATATGTAAACTAAAAAAAAAATTTCCACAGCCAGTGTTGCTCTCTTAAAATATTGTGTTTTACTGGTTGGTATAAAGAAATGCTACCATAAGAAAAAGAAAGGACACAGAAAGTTACACAGAGTGGCACCTTTGGAATGTATTGGTTCAATAAAATTTTCATTAAAGGTCCAGAAAATTATGCAGAAAATACAGTAAAAATAAAATGTAAACTTAAGTCAACCTCTACAGTATTGTTCACAAGATAACATCAAAGCTGCAGTCAGGTGGTGCTCAGTGTTTTCTGACTGGAATCAAAACAAGGCATAGGATGTTAGAATGAGGGAGAGAGATCTTGTCCTCTCACCTTACCTACTGTCACCTATCATTATCTAGAAACATAATAATGTCACCATCTGGCCTTCAATGAGACTTTTACTACAAAATTAGCTAAATTGCCAGTGCAAGTCAAGATGTAATAACAACCCTGTGTGGTAAATGCCCCTTATGCACTGGTCAAAATGTCATCTTTCCTACCAAACACTGAGCAAGCTTTCTCATTATCTTCTTTAGAGTTCCTGCAAAATAAGCCTCTTGCTGCGCTATTTCCTAAATACTTCCAAAACATGATGCTCACAAGTGCTCTGAGTAAACTCTTGCAAAACTGCAAATCACTTCAAGGACTCACAGAAAGCAAAAATAAAACAAATTGTAGCTACAGAGTTTTTAAAGCTCCATTGGTCTAGAAAAAAGTTGCTGCTGCTGCTACATGACTGCAGACCTGAAGCGATTGATAATCACAGTGATGAGTCATTCTCCGGGTAATCTCAATTAAGTGGTTTCTAGTGTTCAGCAAATTCTTCTTAAATGCATTTTGCTTCACAGAAGTGGACAAACAGCAATATAACATTGTCCTAACCTTGTAGGAGAATGTCAAGCTTCATTAGTACTTTTATGAAGATTTACAACTTCAGGTAATGACACCATCTGCCTAAATATATTTTTCCCAAGTCATAATTAGAAAAGCACTGGTTAAAAGGTTAGGTAGTTAAGGGTGGCTTAAATTATCTTTATTCAAATCAATTCATGTCAGTCTTTCATCACTTTTTTTGTCTAAATGTTTTCTAGTCATGTCCATTTGACTCAAATGTCAAAATTCTAGTGGAGCATTGGAAAATTTGCTAAATATATTTATAGAGTAAAAGCAAACTGCCTTCTCAATATATTCTGTCATGTGCTAGAAATATTGCAACCCATTTTAAAACTTCCATTTTAAAGCAATGTAAGTCCAAAGAAAATTATGTAAGTCTGATATAAGATGTAAGAAACCAAAAGCATTACTGAGCTCTGAAGAGTTTAAGTTTTATTGTCTTGCTTAATTTCATGCCCCAGCTGGCTGTTTCTCAGATTTAAAAAGCAAAAAAAAAAAAGACTGATGAAGAGAAGGGGAAAGAAAATATTTCCCACCACTTTTCAGGTCCAAGAGCAAAAGGGCATCAAATAAACTAGCAAGTACAAAAGCAACTAAGGAAAATATGCCTATACACCATGCAGAGAGGACTTGTGGAATCCCTTCCCACAAAACTTTTGCAGTACTAAAGGGGTTTGATGGTTTCACAGAAGAGGATCCATGGCCTTTCACGTACCCCATGGAATATCCTGCTTCTGTCACAAAGGAGCACCTGGAATTAAGCCCAGGAGTTATTGTGAACTTATCTAGACAGTATCACTACATACTTGCACCAATTTGTATCTTTTTTCCTGGGATATTGATAGAGGGGATGCATAGCTGGGACTTTGAACCTGCAGTGTGTATCCTACATTGTTAGAAAATACATCCCTGTGATTTTGCAAGTAGCAGGTCATAGAATTATTTCTACACTGAAGGGCAAAGACCTGATCTAAATTTGTACAAGTCACTAAGTCAAGGTCTTGAACTCATCACCTAGGTGATTAGATTGTAGTCTCATCTATGAACTAATTACTTTGAGAAAGCATTCCTGTAATAGCCAGTTAAAAGCCATTATAAGTTCTAGGAAGTATTTAGTATTTTTCCAGAAAAGTCACAGTTTTCTGAAAAACACCTAGGTTACATGGCCAGGGACTAAAAGTTAAATTTCGGATTGGAAATAATCTTCAGCAAAATTTGCCTTTGAGTGGTCTGCCATAAACTGGTGGGTTTTGAAGGTGTTTACACTGACTGGCCATTCAATGTATTGTGCAGCTTTTTTATTACTGCAATTATAAACCATGAATTTAGGCATTGCTGTAATTATGTATGTTGCCATCAAATTCAATGTCATGTTAACCCGACTTCCATTGGCCACTGCAACACTCAGAATTTGTTTCCAGAGTTGACTTGGCAACATGGAATCTAGATAATAGGACATCTCCTCTAGGCTGAGATGCAATAGTGCCAGAGACCTGTGAGCCAAAATACCAGCTCTATTCTACCATAGGGTTTTTATAATTGCATGAGATCATAGACAAGTTATTTGGGGTCCTTGTGTTCCACCTTTCCAAGGGCCAATTTTTTATGGCATTTTTGGTTAAAATGTCATTTTGGCATGTTTGCTTAACCATTGAGAAGGCACAACCCCAAAATAATTTATTATCAGTACTGACTCTCTGGAGTCTAAGTACAGAACCATATTATAGGGAACAGAATTTCCTCTCCATAGTCAAAACTTCTCAGAGGGAAGATTATCTCAGAGCACATAAATAATTGCAGACTGACATCTTTTTTTTT
>VXBC01005089.1:0-45236 GCA_013399945.1 Ploceus nigricollis | reverse complement strand
AGAGAACAGCCAATAAAAATGATATAATTTTTATTTGTGAAATAAAGAATTTCCATTCCAGAATTTTGATGAAGAAATAATTTTTACCCACTATAATATCCCACAGTATNTTCTTTTTTTTTTTTTTCCTGCCAAAAAGAATCACAGGCAAAACACAGAAGAATAAAATTAAGCATTAAGGAGCTGTTGAAAAAATAGCTTTGGTTTGAACATTTACTCCAGCAGAATTATTGAAGTCTATATTAGGCAAAATCTGTCTTGCACCAGTCCACCTCAGGGAGGAGGAGGCCAGTGATGAAGTGATGGCTGTGATTTTCAGACAAAGCCCAAACTAATAATTTTACTACCTCTTTCAAAATTACTGTGAATCATGCATAGCGGTGGGTGGTGGTAAGGGGGAAGGGAAAAAGAAGTATTATATGTGCGAAAACCAGCACAGGCCTGCCTCTTTCAGCAGTGACCTAGTGAGTTTCTCTTAGCCTGGGCTGCAGCTGCAATACAGCTCTGAGAAATGAGCACTGCACACACACAGAACACCGCTGCACATGAAAAGTGAATCCAACACATCCCAAACACAGCAAATCATTTCATGATACAAAGCCAATGTCTGATAGAGCTAGCATAACTGGAATTTGCTGTGCCATCTGAGACAAGGGATACATTGGCGATGCTGACCAAGCTGTACAATGGAATCTGCACTCCAAACCACCTCTTCTTACAGCAAATCTGTAATGCAATTTAGACTGAAGGCTGTACCCAGAGTACTGGAAAGTTTGGAAAGTATTTAGTTCAATGCAGTTTAACATTACAAAAGCCACTGTTTGTTCAATGTTACTTAGAAACAATAGAACTAGATGAACTGAAACACTTGTTTCTGTTGACATCTACCCCTTTTTTTAGTGATATGAAACAGCTAGTTCACTAAAAGACAAAATTTATTAAAAGAATTTATTGGCAACTGGAAAGGATACTACTTATGAAAAAGGGAAATTGGCAAGAGGGACCCAAAGCAAGAGTGAGAGAAGCAAGGAAACAAACATGATGACAATAAAGGAGAAAAGAACATGCAAATAATAAGAAAGGAATGAAGGTTCAGAGCTAGTGCAAGTCTGTACACGAAGGTTAGTCTTGAACTAAACACATCAACAATGGATTTGCTTTATTATTTCCACAGTTAGTAATACCAAAAGTGTGTTATTTATACCAATAGTTACCAATTTAAATCTCAATTTCTTAAAAGGGATAATATCTCCTCTTCTTAAAAAATTTATGTGCAAGATAGTGAACATGCAAACCAAGGAGCACAAGATATTATTCACCCAAGAACTGTAAGCTACTGTGGGAGTAATTCCTTTAGACTGCAAATAACTCTCTACAAATACAGTATAGGAATCTTCATTTTCACTGGAAAAAATAAAACCAACCTTAAAAATAAGTTTATAGTATAGAGGAAAACTAGCAGCCAAATCATTAAAATGAACAACCTTAAAATGAACAACCTGGAATAGAATAAGGAAAGAAAATATGCAACTATCATAGGAAATATATTAAATTTCTCATTAATTTTAGAAGTGATGCTGACTTTGCAAATGCAAATAGAAAATTTGTTTAAATATATTTAATTATATATTAAAGGAATGTAGTTCATATATTTATTTCTTTTCTTAAAACACATGAACACTTAATTTTTTCAAAATTATTCTGAGAAAGAGTGTTCATGCATTCAGTGGAAGCAGAAGGAGCTAAGTTGAGCAACATTATTCTTAATTCATGACTTGTGATTTCTTTGTAAATTCCAGCCTGGATGTTAATCAGAAGAATTGAAAACAGACTGAGTCACCAGTTTCTTGGGAAAAAAAGTAAATTCTTGGAAGATGGCCAGAGAACAGCCAATAAAAATGATATAATTTTTATTTGTGAAATAAAGAATTTCCATTCCAGAATTTTGATGAAGAAATAATTTTTACCCACTATAATATCCCACAGTATTATATTATTATTTAGTATTATTTATAGTAGAATGTTAGTAGTATTATTTATAGTAGTATTTTAGTAGTGTTATTTATTTGTGTTTTAGAAGTACGGAAAAATGCATCCAAAAAACGTTGGTCTGGGCACCACTGGGGTTTCCTTATTTTTAATATTTTTGCACGTGTTATGGTGGGGTTTGCAGTGCTGTGCAAAGCCATACTTTACAGACAGAGCCAATATATTTGAAATATAGGAAGCAGTATAGCCATTTAAATGCAATAAAGTTGTCAACTTATTCGCATATGACATTATGGACATCTCTGCCCAATCCTTCCATCCCCTGCTCCATCCTCTTTCCATCTGATATTCTTTTTTCCTTTCCCTTTTTCTTTCATTTTTTAGCATCCTCCGTCTTCATATTCCATCTTTAAAATACGTTTTGGGAAGAGATATAAGTCCATTACTCAGAACAGTCCACTGTGGGTTTTGGAATCCAGTTCTCTTCTCTCCTATTTTCCTGGAAAAATATTTGATCACATGGCAATAGGAAATCTCTGTTTGTTTCTATTTTTGAAGATGTACACTTTGCAAAGAAGAACCACAAGTTCATTGGACAAAAAAATTTGAAAAAGAAAATGACCCTGATTCACTCTGTGGGTTTCACTATGTATTCATCTGAGAAGAAAGAAACCTGTTTTCCCATCCCTGCTCCAATTGCTCAGTATTTTTATTCCATTTAAAGCAGCAATGCTCGTTAATTTAGCTGTAATATCTTCCTTCTCCCCAGGAAATTAATTTGATACATTAATACTGTTTTGCCATCACCAGCATTAGACTGTAGAAGAAGGAAGAGTTGAGACCTGCATTTTGGATTTGTGCTTGCAAATTCCATTGAACTGTTACATCAGACAGTGAAGGTTTTTATGGATTAAGGCTTTAAACTTTTATACCTCAAGTCATAAAACAGAGATACATAACTTTCAGTGTCTCACAACATTGCTGAAAGGTTTAATTCACTGACACTGACTAAAAATTGCTTGAAAAAAAAAACTTGAATGAAAGACAGAGAAGTGCAAATGCAGCTGTCTTTGCAGAGGAACTGTGGAAAGGATTTCTCCTAAGCAGGCTTATGAAGCTTGGCCATACAATACACATTGCTTGCTAGGGATATCTGCTTAACAGCCTGAACAGGTCTACTTTCCCTCCCATTTTTCCTCTGTTTTAATGAACAACTTGAGCGGAGACTCATTTCATAAAGACAGTAGATAGCTTCTATTTTCTTTGCCAAACTGAACTGCTTTTAAATTGTTCACTTTTCTTTTCCCTCATCAAAAAAATAATCTTTTTCTGGATGAAAGAATAGTGAAGTTTATTCATCCCTTTGCACTTATATTTAGGAAAAAACACCCAAACCAGAAGCTATGTTCTTCTGAGCTCTAAAACCCAAGTGAAAAGGGAACAGTTCCCTATCATGCTTGACAGCACATCTCATGGGTAAATGGGGTGAAATCTCATGCAATCCTTGTGGAAAAAAATTATATTTAAATAAGCAATGAAATAAGCACAGTCAACTGACAAGATTTACTCCTTTAAATCCATACTGCAAATAAAACCACTTTTATCTTCTCTTTCTTATGTCTTTTCCCATTTACTTTCCATAGGGAATGATACATGATATTTAATGCAGTTGAACCTTTCGTTTCCTTGATATGTTTTCTCTAGAGTATATTGCTGGCTTTGAAAGAAATAACAGCTAAAGAGGCTTTCAATCTTTAATAGTCATAAATCTCTTCATTTATGTCTCTTACAATATGTTAAGTTTATATTCTAAATATTTTTACTCTATGTTATTGTGAAATATTGAGAATGGCAGAAACTCTAGATACGTCATTTATGATCAGGAATGATAAGCCCTTTAGATTAAAAAGCTTAAAAAATTTATGATACAGCTACAGTATCAAGATGAAATGTCAGATTTCAGGGGATGATAATTATGTTGACATTAAGTGATCACAAATTCTAAGACAACAAATAAACAGATGGCTGAAATTAATTGCAATTATTAAATATAAAAGCAAACATTTTCTCCCTCATTTCTGACAAAAGAAATTTTTTTCTGAAGTAATCCACTCCACCTCACAAATTTTAAGATTTGCAGATTGTGTTTTAACAAAAGTAGCAGGAGTTGTTTACTTTCAAAATTCAAAACACATAAGTCTTTTTCATAGCACTTCCTTAAACATCAATATTTTATTTCTAAATTGAATTTATTGGATGAGTAACTCATGCAATGCACAGAGTAATAACAGAAAATGAAAAATTACACCTTAAGGTTTGGTTTGGGTTTGTGGAAGACGGGTGTGATTTTCTGCAGAAGCAAATTAAAAATAAAGGATTAACTTTGGTTGGAAGGGATATTTAAAATGTCAGATTGCCCTTATTTAATTAAGGTTTTTGTATGCTTTATGAACAACAACCCAATCTTTCTAATACTTTCAGTATTGCTGTACAACTGCTGTCATTTTTGTCATCTTAGTGCAAGTCTTAGTGTAAGTGTAGCAATGCAAAATATTCTGAGAATAATTGCGTATTTTTTTTCATAATTTGCTTTTGACTCTTTCAAGACTTTTGATACATTTGTTTGAATTGCACTGCGCCTGTTTGAAGAGAAATTTACTGTTTCTATAGTTGTGTGTAATACGGGAGTCTCTGAGAACAATGCTTTCCAAAAATGGACTGGTTCTTTGACTGTAGGAAGAAGCAGAGTTTAGGAATGATGCAGAATCATTATCACAGGCATCTGAGAGAAGTACCAAACACATTCTTTAAAAAGGTTTTTTCTCAGTTATACAAAAGCTGAAAAATGAATGATTCTAAGCTTAATGATAAGAAACAAATAAATTATATTGGGAGCATTTTCAGAATGTTATAATAAAGTGGGCTGAATAAGAACAGACAAATATCAAAAGTATAAATTTATTCTGGATTATAGTCAGCTTTCTGTGCCCTGACCTTAAAAAGGACAGTACAAGAATAAAACTTACAGTAAAGAATAACCTTGACCATGAGCCAAATGTGACCTGCTGATACATGCATTAAAATTGACTGCAGTTGTCCAAATGCATTTAAGAGAAGCCTTGTTACTAAATGTACTCTAGATGGAAATCCCCCTTTACAAGAGTTTAACAAGCTACACAAATGATCTCAGAATCATATCTCCATAAGCCAAGGAAATTTTAAGCTTCTTAAGTGCTTAAAAGCAAGGCAGGTTAAAAAGATGAGCAACTTTGCTATTTTTTGTGGGAAAACATAAAAACAATAGATATGGAGCAAGTTCTGAAGTTGTATCAGCCTCATACGGCCTGGATTCCTGAATTCAGAAAACACAATTTTCAATGGGAAGTCCATTCCCTCATATTTGGACTGGGATCCTTTTCCGACAGTCATTCACTCAGTTGCAATGCTTCCCTGGGTTTTGTTTTGCAGAGCATGGTTTTATAGCTGGAAGTTAGGGAAGAAAATGACATGGGTTTACCAAAGAATTTAACTATAACCTTGCAAATTGGTCCTGGTTTCGTGTTTGAGATGTATGCATATAAACTAGCAACAGTCAGAAGGGGCTGACAAGTACCTGCCTACACTGAAAATATTGTTTAATGTTGGGTTCTAGCAAAGTTTGACCCCTAACTGCTGATTCTGACCATGATTTTCAGTGAGCTATGCTGTCTACGTTCTTCCAGTCAACATCATATCTTCTAACTTGTGATCTCACCAAAAGAAATGAACCAAAAAAGGTTCTGTGGAAGTTCTGTGGAAGAAACTTCACGTGATGTGCCGAGCCACAGCATCCCACTCTTTCTAACCTAATCATTCATCTAGAGAATGCAAAATGAAAAACACATTAGCCTCCTATATGACAATAGAAGGGTGTCAGGACACTGAATTTTGTAATAAAGAAGAGCAAAACAGTTTTCTGCCACTCTGCTTACTTTAAGAGTGATGCTCATGAAATGGGTTTGAAAATTACCTTTGCACAGTTATGTGCTTAAAAAATACCAGAGATAAAACTTTGGGGAAAAAAAAAAAAAAAAGAAACCAAAACAAACCTCCCTCCTTCTACCCAGGTTCAGCTTCTCTCCTTCACTTCCAGCCTCTCTACTTCTCTACCTCTTCCCCAAGTGGTACAGTGGAATAGGAAATGATAGTTGTGGTTAGTCCATAGGAGCTCCTCTATGATGCTTCTTCCTCCTCAGATTTTCCACATGGATCTTTTCCATGTGCTACTGTCCTTTAGGATAATCCAGCTCCTGCATGGTTTCTTTATGGGCTGCAATTTCTTTCAGGGAATGTGTGCCTACTCTGACATGGGCTTCTCCATGGGCTGCAGGTGGACAACTTGCTTTACCATGGTCTTCTCCAGGGACTGCATGAGAATCTCTGCTCCAGAGCCTGGAGCACATCCTCTTGCTCCTTGTTGTCTGTCTTGGTGACTGCAGAGCTCTTTATCTCACTGTTGTTGGTTTTTCTGTTGTGATGGTACTCTGAGGGCTTTATGTTTCTTGTCCTCCCCCTGCCCTGTCCCCTAAATTGCCCTTGTTAAGTCCAAAAACATTTTACAAGTTTTGGTTGTCCTACCTAAGGAAGCACCTTATTTTTCATCAGATACATCTAAGTCAATGAGTATATGACCCCAAGTAAAACTGCACTTGCTTACACTTGCAAAACTGATACTCTTTATCAAGGATACTTGCTCTTACTCTTGATCTGGCTTAATATAAATTGTCAAATGAAATCTTGAAGAACTTCCCATATTCCGAATCTCCATTCTGGACTTTTGTCTGTGAACTCCAATACAGGGTTTTTTTGTGTAAAACCTGTACTTTATCTTTCAGAAATGCTAAATTAATCAGTTACTTATGTTCTGTATGGGTAACAAGAGGACGTTTTTCTGAGAATCGTTGCACAGTATTTCAAAGTCAGTCACATTATTTATAGTAGGAGTAAGACATTCACTTAAGAATAAGGGTTTTTTTTAACTTTTTAAACTGTATTTCAACTTTGCACTGTTTCAAGAGACAGTTGTTTTTGTGAATTTTTAATCACATGCAAGACTTCCTATTTGAAAGAACTTATCTGCCCAAAATGACCATCAGCTGCCTTCTCTATATAATGGAGAGATCGGTGATAAAGGGAGAGGAATTGAAAACAACTTTACTACTAAAATTTATTTTGCAGGACTAACATGTTTTGTGGTGGAGGATGCTAAAATAGTAATGAAGATAGTTGCCACTATTATTATTTAAACTATGAAAATCAAGAATTAGGCATGGATATTTAACATGTGCTCAAGTCATCCATAGCTAGATATTGTTCTTGTGGTGTACATTAAGGATTGTTCAATAATCCTAAATTTATAGTGATTGATCTTTCTTCATCAGATCAGATACACACCAAAAAACATACAAAAAAACAAGTTTTGTTTTCGAGAAAATATCTGTATTAAAAGAGAGTTGCCAATCATTAGTGGAATCCAAAGAAATTAACCAGGGGAAAGAATTTAATCTGTCTTTAAAATCAGAAAACCAGTACACCATAACTTTATTGTGAATTAATACATAAAACTGTTACCAGGAAGGTGTGATGTTAATACATTACAGTTAATTGATTGTCTCTAAAAGATTCCAGCAGAGTGGAGACAATATGCAATAAAAGACATGGGGACTTACAAGTTAGTGCTGCTCTGCCAGCACTGTGTTTGCCAGATCCTTGGACTGGAATACAAATTGTAAAATGGCTCCTTAACTAGGGGCTTCAGAACAATAAGCGAAAAAACCCAATATTGAGCACTGCTCTGTATAATGTTAGACTGGAAGCTGAATTCCTAGCGCTTCCTTCACCATTTTACACAGAAAACTAAAAAACAAACAAAAAAAAAAACCCCAAAAACCAGAAACAAAAAAGCAAACAAAGCCAAAAACCCAACCAACCAACCAACCAACCAACCAACCAACCAACCAACCAACCAACCAAAAAAACCCTCACAAAACCAAACAAACAAAATAAGAAACAAAAAACCAAACATACAAAAACAAAATTCCCAAACAAGTCAACAAACAGCTGTTATCTCATTCGTTACTTAATTTTTTTAAAATTAAGCAAATGCAAATGCTCAGGTGACAGGACCTGACCATTTTAAGAGGCCCCACAAATCAGTCTTGTGGCTCAGATTAGCAGTGAGAATTATTGCTCATCCCTCCTTAGGGAACTTGGAAGCTTCTTTCAAGGGATCATCAAGGCGGTTTTTTGGATCACAGTTTCAGAGCTGGGTGCACCTTCTCTTCTCTGTGTGTTCTTCATCTCATTCTTTGGAACCAATGCCACAATTTCAGGGTCATAGCTCCATAATATGCTTTCCCTTACATCTCCAAATCTTCCAAGGGTGACCTCCCACTGAGGTACTGCAAGAAAAGTGAGCCCTGTTTACTTCTGTGCCAGCCAGTCTCTGCGGGATGCTGTTACAGAAACACCAGGGCAGAGAATTGATCAGATATTGATCAATGCAGCTGCAAACAGTGTTTAGTTACTTCAAGTTTTTCACAAACTTTCAAGGAGATCAATCAGAAGGGAAGATGTGCTGTAGATCAGCCAAGTAAGATGCACTTTATTTCAGGAGATTTTGGAAAAAGTTGCAGCTTGCCAAATACAAAATAGCAAACATTATGCACTTTACTTGCGTCATTTGGAGACAAAGGATGACAGCTTGCTCTTGATACACCTGTGTTAATACTTTTTGGTGGGATTTTTCCTACTTGGAGACCAAGGAATATATCTTAACACATTGCCTGAAGACAATTGCCACTGAATATTATCACAGCTCTTCTGAAAGCTGTGTTGGCTCTTACTCTGGACCTTTCTTATGCCCAGAATTTTGAATTGTCTGGCTGTGCTTAATGTAATGAATACACTGAGAAAAGGAATTACCAGTGTATCCATACACATATATTGAAGAATTTTCCTGAAAATTTAAGTATTTTATCGAGTCCTACATAGGCAATGATATTAAAAACTTAACTGAGATTAAACGGTAATTGCAGGCCATAAATGTGAAAAAGTTGCAATCGCCTTCATTATGTGAGAATTACGTGAGAATATGTGTTGATAATTGCATTGTTGAGATGTTACAAGGCACACAGGATTCAATATCAAGTGTTCCAATTTTCCAGTAATTCACCTCTGTGATTACAGTTTAGGCTTTATTGTTAATTTGCTTTCTTGCAGATACTAAGAATAATTTTTCAATGCGTGTATTACATCTTCTAAATTTAGGAATATGCATATTATTATTAATCGTAATTTTTAGTACCTTGGCATTCAGAAACAGATTCTCTTTCATGTTCATGAAAAATTCTTTTGTCTTAATGCTACACATCATTGAGCTCGATGCTAATATCCTTCTGGTTTGGGGTAGTAGAAATTACTGTCTACTGAATGGGCGTGCTGAGAGTTCCTTTGTCAATATCTAGAACTACCTGCAAAATAAACAAATCCTAATATTCTATGAGCTTTTAATACAAAGAGAATTCTTTTCTCCCAATTATTTTTCACTGAGTGATTCTCAGAATGCAGAGATACTGATTTAAAAGAGGAATCATTTGACATTCTTGTTTTGTGTTTCAACTTGTGTTTTTAAAGGTTTGGGATATAAATAAAGCAATTTGAATAAAATGTTGTGACAAATAAGTCAGTGCATCAAAGAGGTAAAATAGTAATAAAATATTCTAAGAGCTACAGAAGCAAGGAAGCATATCCTGTAGGGGCTCTGAGCTCCATTTCGCATTAATTTATTGGCATAGCTTTGTGAATATTCCATTATAGAAACAACCTAACCAGCTATCTGTGAAATTCTATATGTCTGCCAATTGGTGATTTTTTTTGGAACTGTCAGCACTTTTCACTGCACATAAGGCAACTTACCACAAAGGATGAAAGAAAAAACAAAATCAATAGCTAAATTTTTTTTTACGTTGAAATGCAGGTGTAGAAAATAACCTATTGAAAAGGAGGACAATTTAATTGAATCACATGAAAACAATGTTATATATTGCTTTGGAAACAGTACAGTATAATACTATTATTTCTAAAGCAATAGTCATGTTGCTCTTATGCATTCCCTTTTGCTGTTCATGGAAAAAGTCAAATTACTGACATAGCACAAGAACAAGTCAATAAAATCCATTTAACATTTTTGTTCATCATGAACGTGTACTGCAGATCTTTCCTCAGGCACTTTGATGATATTTTTTCTAATATACAACGTTCATGAACATAACCAGAACATATGGAACGGTTTGACTTTCTGATATAAAGTCCCTCTCTACCCTGCCTCCTCTAGTGATTGATTTCCAGAATCTACCTCCACTGAACACACCAGTAGTGCTGTCTTTCATTATTATTGAATAATATATGTTAAAAAATAATAATTATATTTTTAAAAATTCTTTATACCATGACAAGAAGAAATTAGTTTACTGTCTTGAAACAAAGCCCAGGTCTTCAATAGCAGTCTTTTCAAACCTCAGTTTTTCAGCCAGCATCCCGTAACTTTGATCTTTTGTTTAAAACTACGAGCAATATGGTCATTTCAGACTTGGCTTTTATCCTTCTTAGCCCACTAGTGATTGTCTTCTTTGGCACACAGACTGACAACTGTATGGTTGAGGAAGTAAAGTGGAATGAGCAGCAGGGTAATAATATCCGGAAGTTGTTTTCTACACTACATGAAGAAAGATAAAGCCATTGCATTACACTGTACTATGAATATAATTATTTTTGCTATTACTGTCTCACAGCACTTGAATCTACCTATTCTTTCTCCAGAACAAAACAGTAACTTTGTCTTTCCTCAGTCCATTATTTTACCATGGACATTTAAAAAAAATATGTTCCAAGTGGATGCAGTTCTGTGGGATGTCTGAGTTGTCATCTTTATCCATCATAAGCACTCTTCACAGCTTTTATAATGATTGAATCAGATTTAATACGTAGATATCATACAAACATATATGAGAATATATTTATATATGCAAATAAGTATAGCAAGAAATACATATTTCACACAAAAAGTTATAAAATTCTTGTCTTTCTCTCTGAAAGAAGTATTTGAGCTACACTATTTTAGTTTTCAGTTTGCAGCAACATAATGGCCAGCTGAATCTGTCAGTCCCTTGAATTTCAAACTGAACAAGCTGTGGCTCTACTAATAAGTCTAGTTCTCACATAATTTTTTTCTTTCGCATATCTCGTACTCATCCTGTATCACACTCAATCTTTTCCCTTTGCTTCTTTTTTCATAGTGTTTACATCCTATAAAAATTTTTATGATTTTTTTCCTAATATATAATGTTCACGAATGCAGCCAGAGCATGTGGTTCTTCACATACTCTTCCTTGCAAATCAAAATCCTCCAGTAAGGCATGCATAAACTTTTTCAATAAAGCAGGTATTGATTATAAAAGCAGCGTTGTCAGAACCAAAACATGCTAAAAAAACCCATGTTGCTAGAAACAGTAACAAATGGTCAACAGGGAAAGTAAAAATGTGTATTTTTGTTTGTTTTTTTTTGTTTCTTGAAGCATTTCTTTGACTTTAATAATTAAAAATGGTATCAACATTTTCAGGTTTATGTTTGCTTGGAGGTTTTGTGTTTGTTTGTCTGTTTGTTTGCTTTGAAATATTGGAATTTTCAGGTTAAACAAAAATCCCTTTTTGAAGAAACACTGGTTTTATTTCACTTTACAATCATGATATATTTTTCTCTCCAGGGACACACAGACGTATGGCTTGAACAGGTTTCTGTAGGAAGTTTACCCAAAGGGCAGAGCCTGTGTTGGGTCATGGTCAAGTCCTGGCTTCCCATCACTCAGCATCTGACCCTCACTGCTCCCTGACAGGGATAGAGCAGAATGGCCAGGTATTTCAATAATTAATAAGTTTTTTGAATGTCAGGAAGCAGTTTTCTTAGTTGGCCTTTAGCAGTGATGGTTCCTAGTTCTTCTTCACAGAAGAGGGAGGCGTTCAGGGGAAAAAGGACGATGGCAGGAACCAGCCCTTACACTTCTAGCAGTGAGGAACATGAGACAGAACTCAAGGGGAGCTTTGACTTCTGTCCCTTCTACCTCTTGCTTCTAAGGGAGTTGGACAGAGTTTAAACCCTTCAGGTTAGTTTTGTCTGGAAAACTGTATAACATTTCCCACAACTGGAGGAACTTACTTTAGTTACCAAGTAAAGCCAGCTTCAGCAGGCAGAACCTATCCTATCAAGACTCAAAAAAATATTTGAGATTTCCATACAGAGCTTGTAAATTATCTTATCTGTTACTGGAAAAAAATCTGTAATACTGTGAAATCTACAGTAAGCTCTGTGAAAAGATGGATTTCTACTGAAGATAGACTCATAATAGAGATATTTATGTTGTCTGATGAGGAGAACATTTTGTTTCTCCTGATTTTTGTCTGATGTACGCATTCCAGTCTTGAATTTTGCCTTTGGAGCAAGCTTATCATTTCTGCGATTATTTTTCTTTCCATTAATATGAAAAATGTTTGAAGTCTGAGCAACTCCTTTCATAAGAAAAATCTTCATATCTCTGTGGAAACCCTCTTCAAAGCTTCATGTCACAGTGGGAAGAAAAGCCTTTTATAGAAGCTCACATTGTGTGAAACAATTATCTTAATCTCTTGGCACTAAGTGGATATATAAGTTTTAAGATATCTATGTAAGTGAGCAGGCTCTTCACTCTTCTCAGGCACTTTGTTTATTTAAGGTTTTTTCACTATCATCAGTGTTAGTATATAAAGCAAATGTATCTCATTAAGCTAAGAAATGTGCATATTGCATGGTTAAAACAACAAATTTACTTTTTTGACAATAGTCAATTCAGACTTTAGAAAACAGTGTAATTAAAATTTATAATGGTTTAAAGCATTTTTTTAAAGATCAAGGCAGTACTGGATAGCAATATAAAATCCAATATCAAGGGAAAATGCTTTAAAAAAAGTGAGGCCAGTTATTTTGTGTACATATGCACCTATGTATTGGAGCTATCTGTGCAAGTGATATATATGGTTACTGTGACTAAAGTACATAAAAATATTGTTAAAAATAGAGCTTTACTTGCTGTCTTGAAGCAACATGTTTGGAATTGGTTCAGAATTAGTTGTGAAAATGTTATGTTCAGATACATATTTGAAATATCCCTTCAGCTAAATCACTTTTGAAATAATTGAAACATAGATCTATAAAGATGCAAAGTATTCATAATATAAAATATCATCTGCACCTAAAGTAATGGTGATTTCATGGCTGCCTATAAGCTTAAAATGTCAGGTTTCAGCTACCAATAAGGGACATTTTGAACTTAAAACAACTTAAAATTGAAACAATCTGTTTTATCAAGTCACATAAAATAATAAAAATATTTAAGAACAAAAAGCTCCTAACAAAGTTGTAAATTAGGGTCACACTCACTTTTCTCACAGCACTAAGTCTAGTGCTTACTATAAATTGTTTATTTATTGTCTCACTCTCAAAGAATATAGGATAGCTTCTTTCATGCTTAGACATTTTTACTCTGTTTTCAATTTTCAAATGAATTTTCAAGAAATTCTCAAATTTTTGGAATTTTACTCATAACTGCTTAGCTTTTAAAAATAACCTCAAATGCATTTATCTGTATTTCAGTGTCATGCTCTAAATATTTTATTGGTGGTATAACTGAAGAAATAAATACAGTAAAGGACATGCAATTAACAATAATAATAACAACAACAACAATAATAATAATATTGCTACTGCAGTCACTGGAATTTTCTTTGGGTTTCTCAAACTGTCACTCTTAAGATCTTCTGTCATTTGCTGACTCTTTGTTTTTTATCCACTCATTGTTCATTGATTAGAAGTGCAGAGGTCATCAGAAATATTCATGACTCGTGCCAAGTGACAGATGAATCACAGGAGAGAAGTGAAGCAGGTATTTCAAGAACTGAAGCAGCATTCAGAACTTTTACTTTGAATAAGATTCAAAGAGCTATCCACAAAGCTCAGATTTTTTAGAGTTTTTGTAAGTGGGAGTATTTTCTTATGGTAATGGTTTAATTTAAAACTTTAGTTATTGCTTCTTTTAAAAGACGGTATTTTCTTAATTCTACCATTTTTTTATTTTTTACCATCAGCCTAAATCCAGGCCTGTTAAAACATGTTTCTTCTTTCTTCTAACCCCAAAATAGACGTCTCTAAACTAGCTTTGAATCATGACCTCTGCCTAAGGAAAAGCATTTCCTATTGTACTGTAAGCCTCAGTACCAAAAGAATATTAGATTATATTGATCTCTTGAATAAACTTGATTCATGTCCGAGTGGTACTGTGATGAGTGTATAGAGGACTAGTTGTCCCCACTCTACACCTATTCCACTGGGTAATATGCGTTTGCATTTTGGTTCCAAATATTGGTATAACAGTGGAATTTAATTAGAAATTAAAACTATCTTCAGAGCCAAAACGTGACCAGATCTTGGACTTACTGTTATGTCATGACATTTTCTGAGTGCAGTTTTTAGTAGTTTTAATGCAACATTTTTTTTTATTTGTTCTTTTCTGCATGTAACTTCAAGCTTTGTTATTGAAAGAAACACTTACTAAATATAATAACACAGGAATGGTGTCCTGCCATCATCAGCATCAATATTAGACAGTTGTTTTCATAAAGTGAGCAAGCTGCACTAAAAAGTTGACAAATGGTGGAGGGTTTTGCGTGGATTTTGCACCCCCATTCCTTTAGAAGGATGCTTCTCTCTTCTCTTCACAGGGCTTGGATGCTTTTCATATTCATAAGGACTGTCCTAGTGGGCCTGCAGCTCTGCCATCAACCGTCTGCTCTCAGCTCTCTGCCCTCATCTCCGCCTAAAATATTCCAATCCTCTTCTGTGCTGATTTTGTCTCTCAACTTTGCGTCATCTGCGTTTCATTAGCATGATCCTGCTATTTGCATCAGTGTCATCAGTAGAAAGAGACTCCCCCTACGTCTAAACCTCAAGGAATTCCACAGACGAGTCTATCCAGGAAAATCATTGTCCTCTCAGCACAGGTGTTTACACTCACTAACACTTTTTTTTTGGTAGAAATTGGGCCACCTTGAATTTAACAGTGAATTCTTTTATACTAACTGATCCAAATATTTGTTAATGCTGAGTATTCAAATTATATGAGTATTGAAAAATGTCCTGGAAAATTTTGTGTAGCCAGAAATGAAAATTGACAAAATTAGAAGTCTTTTATGAAGAATTCAGGGCTCCTACTGTTGTACATCATTTTAACCAGTCAGACTACTTAGGCTCGATGGTTTGCTCATTGTGTATTCTTTGTAGAATACACCAATATAATCTTTGGGAGAATTTAAGTAATGCATACAAGCACACTCTCACAGACAGAAGCACATGCTTGCTCACTAATTGCACACAAAATAAAGTGGTTGTAAACTCATATAAAATTATATTAACTGGAAGTTATTAACAGACACTATCTTCACTAATGTTGATAATGTAATCCACATTTATCTGCCAGCTATCATATTGACAAAATACTTATAATGGCCATAAAAGATCAAGAACAAGCTTTCTTCAAAAAGTCTATTAAATAGTCATGGGATGGATATCTATATTCTATTTGCACCACTGAGCACAAAAATACAGTTGTTGCTTTTTCTCCTGAGGCAATTTCTAACCATAAGGCAGTCATTCAGAGAAATTGCATCCCTAGCTCCTTAAGGCTAAGCATCTTTCTACTGTAGGAAATGCAATCTAATTACACTGGCAAATAAGCAGTCTTCTCAAATTGAATTCCATGTGACAGTAACATGTGATGACATTTAGCAGTGTTTATTTCTTCAGAGTTTCTTTGTATTACAAGAATAGTCTAACCTGTACAGGAAGAATATCTTGTTCCAACTCCATCTGATTTTGTGTTGTCAGGACAGAAAGCCATTTAGGCCTTATGGAAAATATTTTGTTTCAACAGAGGTGTTTTTGGGATTTAAGTAACAATATCTACACTGGAATATTAGAGTTAACATACCACTTTAAAAAAAAAAAATAAAATACATTAAAAAGCTTTTTTGCCTCTTGATTTGCAAACCCTTGCAAGTAGGGAGCCTAATACCAGAGATAATCTCCCAAATCTAAAAATCAAACATGTTTAATTAGAATAAGCTAGAACAGCAGGGAGAAAAACCTCTAGAAGTGACTATTTTTACATTGGTTGCCACTTAACCAGAGACACAAATACTTAATATGTGGTGATAACATAGACAACTACTTTTTATCCTGCCTTTTAAATAAACCAGTGGCTTTAGGGAACTATCTGGTAATGTTGATTTTACTGAACACTGCCTTGCTATAGGTTTGAAATTAAAGAAGAAATTTCAAAGGCAGAACAATTATTCCAGTTGGAGAGCTTTAGAGATTTCATGGTTATTGCACTGAATTTAAGATATCCTTATTGCTCTAGAGGTAGGCTATATCCATACTTCAGATGGCACTGTAGCATCCTGGTGAATTTAGACAGTTTAAATGATCTAATTCAGGTACCAGGAGCAGCCAAACAGCAGCTGCACAGAGCTCTTGCAGCTGCATGAATGTGAATTAATTTACCTTTGCTGAGGAGGCCTGATAATTCCCACCAGCTGAGCTCTGCATTAGCATGGTTAGCCTGCCTGCTTTTTTTAAGTTATATTGAGTAACTTCACAGTGCAAGGAAACACAGTGTAAAAGGAATCACCTAGGTTTGAGAGGTGTGAATACAGTGAATGGTTTCAGGTTTAGCAGCAGCTACAGGTATCCAACAATGTGGGGGTGTCCAAAGCATATAACAACACATAGTGCTTACCCTTCCTCTGCACCATGATATCATGTAAGAATGCATGTGCTCTCCATTATTTCTGTCTCAAAAACACACCACTCTGTTATAGCCTTAGTGTAGATTTCATCTTTTTGATTCCATAGGAATGGCAGGAATAGGGCTGAAGCAGAGCGTCTTCCAGGACACAGCAGAAGTCTTCTGTTCAATTCCTCTGTTTCCTTCCTCTGTTTTGTCTGTAGCAGTCTTTGATTTCTTTAATATTTGCCACAGGAACCATTCACCTGATTCTTAAAGCCTTTTCAACATTGCTCTCAGGAAATGCTTTTTCTATCCAATAATATTTGTGTGACAGATGGTGCAAATGACCACCACATTGATGTTAGAATAGTGTGAAATGATATTGCTTACTGTTTGATGTTTCACCAGCTGACAAGGGTGGATGACTAGCAATAAGTTATTAGTCATAAGTCTGGGAAAAGAAAAAATCACATCCAGATTTCTCAAGTTTTTGGAACTTTGGAACTAAATTTTAAGAATAACTCCTCTTCACCTTTTTCTAAATGTCTTATTACTATGTATCTCCTGTCAATGCTCTTGATCTCTGAGGACATTTGCAAAGCAAATCTCTTCCCATTGGAAGCAGATCTCACCATCTTAGTCATTCTGTCTCCTTAAGCAATCTATTATTTAAACTCTTCTATTCTTTGTAATACAGCCAGGTTGTCAGTGAATGTGTGGAGAATATATCATTCCATCTGGACACTGCCAGGTTTCTTAGTGTTTGGGTTGCTAGCTGTTTTGGTCCACTAAACATGTCAAGAATTCACTTGTCTGGAACAATGAAGTCTAAATGAGAGAAAATGTAACCTTTATAATCACTGATCTTCTTCCTACTACGCACATCCTTACTCTCCCTGGAACTAGAATACAACATAAAAAATATGCAGACTTCCAGCTTTAAGATGAGAGGACTTTTCTTGTCAGGTTAAGAAATCATTTTCCTATTTGCTCTGCATGTCTCTATTCATTATGCATTGATCAAATTCCCTTCTCACATGATCCACAACTCTGCTTATTTGCTGCTCTAAGTTCAACTGTTTCCAGCCCCATGAAGACCCAGACTGGTAACTCTCCCAGGTAACTCTCTTTCCTAATTTCCATAAGACTCCTTTCAGCAGACTGTTGGTGTAAAGACTGATGTTAGGTCTTCTCCTGGTTCCTGAACTACCTAATAAATTTTATTATATTTTCTTTTTTATTATTTAATTTAAAAGACTCCATCTCTCTAAGGCATATGAAAGTCCACAACACATAAATAGCATGCATGTAATAGAATTGGAGAGTTCCTTTTTATTCCAAAAGAACGATAGTGTCATACAAGATTATTCCTAATTACTGTCCAGTCTGTTTGCAGAAACTTATTTTGTAAAATGAACTGATTAATAAGGAAACATTTGGCTTCTTCAAGCTTGAATCCAAGGTGAAACTTCTATTTAACTATATTTTGTTTTCTATACAAAGCAGAGGTCTGAGAATGCTTTGCAGTGATTTATGACAACTGCTTATTCTCAAATGGAGCTGAGTAGAACTGCATAAAACACCTGCAAAAAGAATCAAGAAACTTAGCAACACTGAAAGTTACATTTTCAGAATCAGTCAGCAAAAGATGTCTGAGACATATTTTCATTCAACTAAAATTCTCACTCATTTTACATTCCATTTATTGCAAAAGTCTTTTCGCCGAAGAAGATCAGGGTTCTGCTGCTAACCATTCTGAATTTTGTATGACAGTTCAAACAACAGATTTGTCTTTCTAACCATATGATTCATATCTCTGAATGCTTTTATCACTTCTTTCCTTTTGCAGTAATAGCAAACTTCTACAATTGGTCTTCAATTCCACTTGCCTTTTAAACTCTTCCTATAGTAAATAAGAAAGATCAGTTTCACTTCTGACTGCTTCATGATGACAGTTGTCACTGCCCTTATTTTTTTCTGTGTCTTTGGTTTTGGTCACTCTCCTCTCCCTTATGCTGACACTCAGCATTTGGAAAATCAGCACCATAATATCTTTCTGCAAACCTCATAATCCATGAAACCTTCCTAAGGAGCAGTAATAATGCTGAAAATATGCAGCAATGACTACCTGTCATATCCACTACCCTTTAATTTACTTTGCTTTTTATTTATGACCACAAATTATTCCTTGCATATCTATCTCATGTGATAAACCTCAAGCAAAGGATACCGGGCACTTTTTTTGTCATGCATTTGTATAATAGCTACAACAGTAGCTACACAAAAACGTCTTGTTGCAACAAATGAAAACAGAATTTTTATTTAGATCTGGAAGAGTTACAGAATGTAAACAATATTGTGTTATATATTCAGCCTTTATTCATGAAACCACTTTCACTCTGGTATGTCCTACTGCTTCAAAAGGACAGACACTCTGTAAAATCTACCATTCAAATGGATTCTATCAAGATGGAAAAATTCATATCTGACTGATTATATTAGACCAACTGCTGGAAATAACAAGATTCCATCTAGAATTAAGAAAAAAAAAAAGAAAGAAAGCAAAAGCTTTCTAAAAAATATTTTACTTTTAAACTTTATTTTTTAAACAATCCACATTTTTCTTTTAAATATTTGTACCATAGTGTATATTTTTTTTAAGGACAACAATTGCTATAATCCAAAGTACAGAAATATTTTAGCATTTATTTTCTCAGACTCTGAGTAGCATTTTTAGTCCTTTAGAAGGCAAAAAAATGAAAAAATTTTGGTCATCAGGAAAGGTTATCAAAAAGCAAACAAGAATCTCCATGACAGAAGAAGGAGAGAAAGATGTTCATGTTCTCTTCCAGGAATAATGATGCTGATGTTCACAAATTTGCTTTTCTATTTTGTCTCTGCTTAACCTTCAGTCTCCCAAGAGGAACAATACTTGCCACTGACAAATTATTCACATTGTGTCAAATGACACTAATCAAGTAATTTATTAGCATAAGTTTTCAACTGTTCCTTTGAACAACAGCACTAAATAGACAATTAATCCTCAAGTCATGCTGTGGGTATTGATAGTAGCTGAAATGGAGAAGGACAGTTTAGCAGGAACAATTTGGTCAATTGGGTAAACAATACATATAACCTCAAGTAACTGATTTATTATTTATCCATATAATATTCTGGTTGAACTATGAAGTCCATTGGAAAAAAAAGAAAAAAAGGTTATTTTGAGGATCAACAAGAAAATACTGCTCTCTGCTCCAGGAAAAATTGAGATTATGAAGATGATATTTGTGATAATTTTATTTTAAAAATAGAGAATAGTTGAATTATTATTTAAATCATAAAGAAGATTTTGATTTCCTTAGTGCAGCTTCACTTGGTTTCAGACTGATATTGTAGCCAGATTTTCAGAATAGTCCTTCGTCATTCCCTATCTGCAAATCAGTGTCAGCGATTGGACACTGACAGCCCCCTTCAAAAATTGGCTTTATACTCTTACTATGCCATTTCTATTGAAAGCTCTTTGTTCACAGCGGTCAAAAATCCTTGAAAATCATTCTGTGGGAATGTCTAAAATAAAGATCAAAGCACTGTGGAGCATGACGTGAGCAAGCTGCCCCAAATGACACAAAAAAAAAGAAATCTGCCAACGAAATGCCTACCACATATTTTTGGTCTAGAAAAAAGCTCAACGGATGATTCTGATCCCATTAATTTTCATAACTACTGAAAAGCCTGATATACAGTAGCCTTGAAAAACCATATGAGTTCTTCTACCATGGTCTATGCTATGAATTGTTGGTATCTCAGCTATTCAAATTCTGTCAATCTCATATCTGAAACTTCATTTAAAAAATCATCAAATATGGAGTATAAAGACCTTTCACACTTCACTATTTCCTCTTCTCACATAAACAAATTTTAAGTTTGGGTTTAGGTTTAGTATTTGCCACAACTTTTGGAGGAACAAAACTATGACATGAGATGAGCAACCTAAATTAATGCTTCCATAACAGAAACAAGGCATGTTTTACCATCCACCATGTACTATCAGCAAAATTTAAATTCAGAATTATCTGTATTTTTTTATTTCTATGTACATTGTTTCAGGTTTACTAAAAAGTACCCTTCTCTGCAGCTATCTGAGCAAAGAACAATATGCAATCAGACAAGTTTGTCACAGTTTCTACTGGTTCACCTCCTCCCTGACTCATCTGGTTAAATCAAGTTTATGTGATAAAATGGTAATGAGATAATCAGGAGTATAGCAAATGAGTGGATGTTCTGCTAATACGTAAAGCTCCGGTGCTGTCACTTGCCCCTGCTTGGCAGAAGTCAGGTTGGGAACAATAGTCTCAAGTGCTAAACAAGTTTGACTCTACCTCAAAATGAAGCAACTAAGGAAAATTAACTAATTTGAAAAAGAAATATTACAATGAAACAGAAATTCTAACAGTATATTGATCATACCATGTAATATTACAGTAATTTAACAGTAAGAAATATGTGGCATTATTAAGCATGCATATTGTATTTTTATTACTATTATTTCTGTTTTACTGTTTAAAAAATCCTTCCATACTTCTATGCATTTAAGGAAGACTACTGAAAGCAAAGTGTGGTGTTGTTTGTTTTTTTATTTTATTATTAGAACATCAATTGCCTAGCTATCTGTAAGGACTCTAGGTCAGCAAGCACACAGAGAGTTGCTACTGAGAGTACCACTGAAACTTATGTGCTTCTGTATTTGCTCAACTAATTCTTCAGGCTGAAAACAAACACCTGCCTGAAAAAAAATCTGGATTTACAAGGCCTCTGCCAAGATAAGCATTGCAGCAATATCCAGCTGTCTGAGTTATATTTGAAGCTCTGATCCCTGTGCTGATGAATACACTCTCTGTCAAAAATTGAGAACAGCAGTAGTGCTGCTCTCTTCTGTGATATCTTCATCCTGGCTGACAACTGTTTCTCTTCTCCTCCTCCTAGGCTAGTAGAAAGATAGCTGCTGAGAGAAGGTTGGGTTCATTCTGTTTCCATCAGGCTGAACATGATTGTTACTTCTTCCTTCCCTCTACCCATTATATCTTCCCACTAACTGCTGTTCTGCTCGCTTCTGTGTTTCCACTGACACTATCATTGCCTAGAAGAAATCTGGAAAACCCAGGTGAGCAGCAGGCCATATCTTCATTTATCACCTGTAGAGCTGCTGTGCATTTTATTCCTCACTCCTGGCATCCTATTTTTAAACCAAGTACAATTTCATTACTGTTAATTGAAATTACTTTGAGTATATTTCACACCAATATTTACCTACTACTGTGTTGATTGAGCTATAATTTTCATTGTTGGAGCTGGCTTTGGAAGGACAGGTCTGTCTGTGTATGGTGGCAACGGAGTCTGTGTTTTTTATATATGTTTAAAATTCAGACAACATTTTGCTGTGCTATAATAACACTTTAGAAACACATCTAATGTGATTACCTGGACACGTGCCATGAAGCTGCAGTCAGTTCTCCGTGCCATGAAGCATTTTCTTCCTGTCTACCCAGACACACATATTTGGGCATTGTCAAGGTATAGGTGTCCACTGAGTATCACAGTTGGTGGGAATTAGCTGATCATTCAGAAATAATTTTCCCTAGAGTCCCCAAAAAATATTCACAAGTCCTTGAAGACTGACAGAACATTAACCTGCAGGATGTGCACTACTGCACCATTCTCATTTCTCTGCATCACTATAGGAAAATGTAGGCAAGTCAGATGTTGCCAAAACATAAGTGGTAAGAGGTAGGGTTTGATGGAAAAGAATTTGTATCATTCTTCTCTCACACAGAAACATGAACTGAGTGGAAAGGGTATGAGGGCAATAGCCTAAAATTATGATACTTTTCTTCTGATAAGCCAGAAAAATGTCAACAATTCACTGAAACTGTCAGGGAAGCCTAAGTGGAGACACTACAAGGAATAATAGTTTATGTCTTATCCTTCAAAAATTTCAGAAATATTCCTTCTATTTGGAAATTTCACAGACTCCTGAAAGTGTCATTCATTATATATTATACATCTAGAATAAGGGGGAAAAACCCACTAGGGAATCAAGAGTCATTTCTTTAAATATTTCTGCTGTATTTTGGAACCAAAAAATAATGTCTGTATCAAGAACAGTGTGACCAGAAGGACCAGGAAACAGATCATCCCCCTGCACTGGTGAGGCAATGGTGAGGTCATGCCTTAGGTGCTACATTTGGTTTTGGCCCCCTCAGTTTATAAAGGACATTGAGGTGCCAGAGTGGGCCCAGAGAAAAGCCACAAGGCTTTAGGGTCTAGAAGGATCTAGAACCCATGTCTTATGAGGAATGAGGAGGGAACTGTTATGACCCGCCCCCATGAAGGCAAGGGTAACTCAAGTTCTTGTAAATAGATCCAGTGTGGCAAATTAGAGTGAAACAACAATAATGATCACTGTTTGTAAATATAGATATATGCAGGTTTTATTTTAGAACAATCTAGTTGCAATGAAGGGCAGATATGTATCCATTTTGGTTATTATCTATGGTAACATAGCAATATGAAAGCATAAAAATATAACTTGAAAAAATGTATAAATAAAAGATAGAGAAATAAAGGATAAGAATAGAAACGTACAAAATCACCACTCATGGATCTCCAACAAGACTTGATTGTTGCAATTTAGTCATCCATTGGTGGAAGTGATGGTCTTGATCTGTCAGGAGTGGGGGAAGGAACACCCAAACACAAAGTCTGGTAGGTTAAAATATACTCAGGCTAGATGGGAACACCCTGGTAACTCTCCTGTGTGGGGGTAAGTTTTACATGGTCTCTTGCAACAGAAACTTTTGGATCATGTGCAGTCCTTTGGTGAAAGGCTTCAGGAATGGATCTGGGCATCTCTGATGGTTTATGACACCTCCTTGGCTGCCTCTTATATCAGTGCAGTTATGCCCCATCAGACCTTCCTGGGGGAAGCAGTGCAGGGTAGTTTTACAACCCAGAGAGTTGTGTAAGGGAAGACAATTAACCCTCCCAAAATCCCACACTGCAGGATTTGCCTCTTATTGGCCTCAAAGTCCAGTTTTTAGCCCCCAGGTGGTGACAGTTCACACCCTCTGTCCTGTGCAGACTAGCCATTACACAGCCAAAAACTCACCTCCTCCCTCAAGGGAGGCAAACCAAGTCTTAGCAAAGCATCCTGGCGCCTCCTCAAATGGGCAAATGTTTTGAGTAATTAATCATTAATAGTCCAGTCTGAGTTTGTTTAGTCTAGAGAAGAGGAAGCTCAAGAGGAATCTCATTGCTCTCTACAACCACCTGAAAGGAGGTTGTAATAGGTGGGGGTCATGTCTTCTACCATGCCTGAAGTGAGAGGAAACAGCCTTAGTTGAGATGGGATGTTCAGGTTAGATATTAGAAAAAATAAATACTGTTAGGGTGCTCAGACATTGGAAGAAGTTGTCCAGGGAGGTGGTGGAGTCACCATCCCTGGAGGTGTTCAAGAAGCATCTGGATTTGATACTGGGTGATGCTTTAGTGATTTAGGGGTTTCAGTGGTAGTGCTGGGTGAATAGTTAGACTGGATGATCTTGAAGATCTCTTCCAACCTAGATGATTTTATGACTTACTTATTCAAACATTCTTTCAGAAACAAAAGAACACACTTCAGTGTATAGAAATATCCTTTAGAATACTGATGGAAATTTCTAGTGCCAAATATACATAACACTAATTTTAGTTGATTCATATTCCACAAAGGCTCAGGATCTATGAAAGAAAACTACCTTCTCCTGGTTTCAATACTTTTCCTAAATAATATTTTAATAGATATTTGAGGGACATAAAGAGAAATAATTGTATTCTTGAGGGAAATAAGTGTACATAAAATTCTGCAAAGTCTACTACAAACTGCATATCACCTTTTTAGACATGTAGGACCCCATGCTTACGCAAGGAGAATTTTAAAGTTATCCTTGAGAGGAAAATACCAACTGTCAGCTTTTTCATGACTTATTAAACAATTTAATCAAAACATTTCATTATCAAAAAAACACCCTTAGACTAATTTCTCTCCTTAGCATGGCTTGATGATCAGGAGAGGTGCCTGCTGGACACGTGAGGTGTCTGCTGTACGTGAGGTCTTCACATGCAACCAAGTAATTTTCAAAATCTGCAGTCCAGGGAATACCACAGATTTTATCATCATTTCTCAATTAAAAAATAGAAGGATCATCACTGGGCTCTGATTTTTTTAAAGAGTTATGAAATTTTGCACATATTCCTGGAGATAAGTTGTGACTTAGGCAGTTAGGAATGATTTTGACAGGTGAGAATTGTCTCTTTCAGTGCTGACTTGTAAGAAAATGCATAAATCATTATGCTTCTTTCTTGGTTCACCTAGACAGCTCAGCAGACCAGTACATGAAGCCCTGTGATGTGATGCTGTATCAGCATCTGAGGTATAGCTCTCCAGTTTTGCCCATTCCAAGAAAATTATTAAGGAAGCTTTTCCAGTTGCCAGGAGTGCAGTTTAAGCTAGCCCTCAGGTATATAATGAATAGGTAGATTAGGACTTGATCAATCACAGCCCCTCATTTTACTCTAAAAACTTTTAATGTAGTGGAATAAAAATATCTAGCAAACAATATTTGGCAGTCCTTTGAAATAAATGGTAAAATTTTATTCTGCATCATCCAATGCAATACCATCATTCAAAATAAAAAGTCCTTATTCAGCCTTTTTATTAAAAGATTGAGACATTTAACTATCATAAACCTACCAAGGGGATCTATGCCTTCAATTTTAGAATGTACAGAAGTTATTAGGCTGACATGTCCAAAGTGGATTTCTTAAGAATCAAGCACAAATAATGAAGAGAGTGAAGAAATTTACCTTTTTGTTCTTATGACTGCTCTGTGGAAGGATTTATGCATTTTTTTATATACGTGAAGAACTCCCATTAAAGTTACAGAAAATCCCTAATTTCTTTAGTCATTCTCATTCAGTCAAAACAACCAGTGAATATAGTCACACTTATAGAAGCAACCTGTCAATTTTTCCCCCTTTCCTCTGCTTGTTCCTAGTATTCAGTCTTATGACAAATGTAGAAACAGTAAACTTAAAAAAAAAAAATTAACCATCTAGGGTTTAATTCCTCATGCAAGCACACAGGTATCTAATTACCTTTCCTTTTTTTTCACCCATCATGCAAGTATTTGATCTCCAAAAACTTAGGCTTTGAGCTTCCACCCAGAACCTTAGCCTTTAGTTAATAATTTAAATAAAATTGTGAGCTCTAAGAAATAAAACCAAATCCTGTCTAAGTCAACCCCTCTTTTTCCAGATACAGCCAGAACCTACAGAGGGCATTTCATGCCACTGTGCTTTAGGTTTCTCATGCTAGCAAGGTATTTTGGAGTGAGCATGAGAAGAGGAAGCAGGATAAGATACACTCTCCACTCTCCCTTCACAGGTGCTGCCATATGGTACAGCTTTGTGCTGGTGTATGTACATCTTTCATTCTTTGCTTTCTCCCATGGGCAATCATCCATCATCCATCAGTGCACTGTGTTCAGCATGCTGCCAATACAGCCTGCACCTCTCCAGGGGTGCATTCTGCTTCAGTTATGCAAACCCCAACATTATTGCTGATTTCCTACAGGCCAATATGTTTCCCTGTGCAATTTAGCTTCATTAGAGTTGCTGTACAGCATGCACAAAAAGATACTTTCTCTTTCAAAGTGTCTCTGTGTAAAACATTACAAATTCAAATTAGGAGTTCATGGCTTAAAAAGAGATAACCCTGGCCTTTTTCAATGTAAGGTCATCAAATAAAGATTTTCCTTTACTGGCAAAAAACATGGTCAGTGAATAATTATTTTTGAAATTATATTGTTGTTAAAAGGGCAATGCAAATGGTTCCAGCAGGTGCAGCAACCTCACCTTTAAATCCAAACATCAAATTGAAAAATATGAAGTGTGCCAACATCAAAAGCAGCAGCTCACTAGGTAATAAGATGAAAGCAGTGTGAAAACTCAGGGAAGCATTTTGAAAATTACATGTCTAGAATAACAATAATTGTAATAATTATATAAATATTTCATATGCTAATAGCTCTATATGTACTTACATATCTATATATTCACTTTTATATGCCATATATCTGTATGTAATAATCTCCCTTAACAGGAGGTTTTTATATATTCACATATATACACACACACACACACATACATGTACTTTTATATATGCATGCATGTGTATATGTGAAGGAAAGCTTTATTTTATATATATTTCCAAGAGTTATTCATTTGAAACTGTGTGCATTTTTGAGTTTTGTTTTACTAAATACAATCCATAGGGCAGTGATAGGTGTGGCAAAGAGGATATGCTGATTACGGTTAAGTACAGACTGACCTTTTAGAGAAGCAGCAATGATTTGCATGTGGTAATCTCTGCTCTGTATTTTTTCCACCTCATTCTTCTTGCTCTCTCGGACTTGTTAAATTAGTAAATCACATTGTGGCTGATATACCTAACAGGAGAGGTCATTTATTGAAGTGTGGACCAGCATGTCCTGCTTGAACAGTATGTGATTACTTCAAAATCCCTTTCTCTCCTGCAGGGAAAGCAAAAGCTTCATCAGCTCCGCTGTGCCAAATGCCTTCTCCTGCAAATGGTACTTTCCACAAAAAAAAAGAATAGTGAAAATCTTCACTCACAAAGAGGCACCCAAGTTATACCTTGCTGCACCACAGTGGAAGCATAGACATCTGTCTGCATGGCAGCCCTAAGCAGGGATCACTGGCCGAGCTACGATGACGCTGAGGGCCAAGACATTGCACCACGTTTGTGAAGTACATTCCGTGACGAGGCAAACAGGAGGCGAAGGGCCAGGGAGGTCTGGGGTCACTGAGTCCATGATTGCTTTGCCCAAGGGCTGGAACCACAACATCAGAAATGTCTCCAAGCTCCTCTGGGTGAGCAGACAGAAATCTGGAGCTGAGCCCTGTATCCAGATCTATCAGTGAAACAGTGCCAGTGAAAACTGTTTCATCTTCAAAACTGTTCTGGCAAATAAATATTAAAAATACGATTCCACATTCACTTCCAGGTAACAGGAAAAATAAATACAGCTTCTTTTTACAGGCGCTATGTCCCAATTTTTATTAGTTCATTTCCTGTGAATTTTAGTGCAATTGCCTACTGCTGTCTTTAAAAGCTAACACTTAAAAGAAAAAAAAACTTTTATCTGGGTCTCAGTCAGGCCTCTATAATTAATCCTCTTCTGACAAAAGAAAATGTCGTCCTAGTGCATGCAGTGAACTGCAGGGGAAAATATTTGTAGTTAGATGTCTAAGTGGCTAATTTGCTGCTGCTGACACATGGTCAGACAGATACAGTGTCTAATACCTAGCAATTAAATTACATTGAAAATGAAAGTAGGTTTGAAACTGAGTCCATCAAGACAAAGAATACATTAAAATTTGAAATTTCAAGTACTGGAAGAGTACACTTTGGGTTTTCTAATCTAGTATCAACACTTCAAATACACTCAATATTCAGTAGGCAGTGGGCAATCAGTAAACTAAGCAATCTATGGATTTAGTACTCATTTTACAGAAAATTGGGACATGTACACTGCTACACAGAATACAATAATAATTCAGTGTCAATTGCAGAGGTTTTATTCTGAAGGGCACTTTTTGGTAACAATATTTTATGTGAATCATTAATTCTTACACCTAAAAATATGTATCCTTGAGCTATAAAAGATATGGTTCATCTTCATTCTTTACAATTTGCAAAAAAAAACCCATACTGATACCAATAATTTTGAAGCAGCTATAAAGAATGACAGCACTAGTTGATTTCAGTAGCATGTACTGCATTCTTTTATAAAGCTATTTAATACAAGCTGCCTCCTATAAAGCTATTTAATGCAAGCCTGCCTCATGCTGGTTTCCATTTCCACTGATGTTCTCTACAGCTCATCTGCTCTAAAAAGAGCCAGATCTATTTTCAGGATATCCAGGGTAAATTGAAAGGATCAAATTACTCTCGCCTGTCACAAACCAAGTTGCTGAGTTTTGTTAGGTGGCTGCTGACCCCCAACACCCACAATATCCATAAGGGCTGCTTAGCAAGGTGCAAGCTGCTGTTCACACACTTTCAATATCCACCAAAACATCCTCAATGATAGCCATGAATAGAAAAGTGAGGATGTGCAATCAATGTACAGTTCCATACTAAAAATCAATACTTTTACTTTAACTGTTTTCCTACATTTTCAAAACAATCAGAAAGAGAAGTTATTAAGAGCAAAACAAACCCATAATAGATTTTTGAGAAATTGGAGAGGGCTTTTCCATCATGAATGATTTCCTATTTTTTCTACTTTATATAACAATTCTTCAACATAAATTATGAGGGTTTTTTAAAATTTATTTTTATCAGCCTCTGCTTTATCAGTTTGAATGGAATTGTATTTGCCTGCAACAATTATGGCTTTCTCTTTCTTTTCTACAACAGTGTTGCTTCATGACTCAAAAACATCTTGTTGAGCCTCTCTCTTTGTCCTAATACAAGAGCCAGCAGTGTTGGATGGATTCAGTAACAAATACTCAAAAGCGGTTGAATATTCAGTATCAGAAATAAAATGCAGATTCTTCCTCTCTATCTGGGTAACACTGAAGTTGAAAATTGAAGACATTCTAGGGGTAGGAGAGTTTATGAGTCTTATTTACAGAAAACAATTATTAAACTTCTAATTACTAAACTTCTACATCATGTGAGGATGAACCTTGATCTGTTAAGTTAATGAACAGGAGTTTCTTTATGCTTAAAAAATATGCCAGTGTATGATTAGCAACCCTAAAACTCCAAGAAATGACCAGGCAAATATGGATTTTTTTCAGTGAAAAACTGATCAGACAGACTACAGAAATATCTGAAGAGAGAATCACAGGTGTTTTGATGGTTTGCAAAAGGGATGGCAAAAAAAATTTATGGGATTTTTAAAGTGCTCTCAGAATATTCCCATATTCTTACACAGACATACTGTTATGTTCTAGTTGCACTGAGAAATGCAGTGGGAAGATGAGGCCTTGAAGACACCTAAAGTTTAAGGCTAGTTCCACTTATCTTTCCCTTAATAATATGTTTGGGTTTTAGTTACAGTACTTTGTGATAGCAGTTTGAGAAACAAGTAGTGTCAAAATCTTAAAGATTTAGAGCTCATAATATGGAAAATAGCAATTAATTATATTACAAGTGTATATTTGTTCACTTACTCACAGTACAAAACATGAAATTTGGGAATTCTTGCTTGAAATCCTGTTCTTGTTCCAGGTTTACAATTTCTCTAAGCACAGTTAGTGGGTGAAGTTGAGAAGTTCATGGACCAGATTTTCTAAGATATTCAGATATCTAAATATGCAGCTGAGTATTTAGAATGACTGGCTTTATGGATGCAAATGCTGCATAAAGTTTAAAACCCTCAGTAATAAACTTTGACAATACAAACCTATGCGAAGATTACTTTGAATACAGGAAAAAAATTTCCATCTTCTTAATCAATGACCACTGAACAGACACATTCTGAGGTGCACAAGAAAAGGTACCAATTAATGAAGGAATTAAGCAATTCAGATGAGCTAGCTGAAAATTTCCCGTATACAGTTGAAAGATAAATACCACTTTTTTGTGCAAGGCGTGTTTTCTTTATTGTATGTGAAAAATATATTTGTACATTCAGACAGAAAAGAAATAGGTAGAAACTACCTATCATAACAATGTAATAAAATAGGTTGTTACTGTCCTAATACATCTATAGAGAAATAATTAATACAATTTTAAACAAATGGAAAAGTATAAGAGATAAATGCAGGTTATGGCAGCATCAGACTCCAGTTTATATTGAGGTAGTTGATCCTATGTTTTGGACCCCACAAATATATCGCTATGAGACATAAACTAGCTAGTTTTACACCGTCTTGTTAGCACTATTCTGTATTGCATACCCTTCTGTGGCTTCCCTGAAGGCATACCCTCTCAAGTTATGTTGTCAAAAGGACAAAAATTCAGTTTCATCTTCTCCTACATGGAGTATGTGAAGTTTCCTGAAGGAAAATACACATATCTTTTTGTAGCCTCCACTGGGACCTGCAATTCAAGTTCTGTCCTACATGAAGGCGCTGTCCTTGTGCCAGCATATCATATATAGTCAGCTGCAACTTGTACTTCATACCAAGGACACAACAGTACTTAATGGCCATTAAAAGTAATTAATGGTCTTAGAAGTTTCATGTTTGGCAACCACTGCCTATGACTCCTTAGCAGAGGTGTCTTTCTGTAAGCCATCTCACGCATAAACCATAATCCCAGACCTCAGAGCTATTGAAAATACTTTTATAGCCACTTTGATGTGATATAAATTCCAGTCAGAGACTGTAATTTTCCCAACAAGTTTTCCTCTCAGAAAACCTTTGGTAAGACCGACTGGTAGCTGCCTGGTTTGGAAACTTTCCACAGTGAAGTATTTTCTGTACCCATCACTAGTAAACTCCAGGCTCTGTGAATCTACCCAGGATTATATTTCCTGTCCTCCCTGGTACTAGTCATCACTTCCCACAGCATGCCAGACCTTAAGACAAATATTCTGTCTTTGTCACCAATCAATAATTAAGAATCCACCTCCCATCTACTGTACCCTCAATGTCCAGACAGATACTGGCACAGAAACAGGAGCATGCCATTTGAGGTACAATATATTTTCTGTGCACAGCAGACCTTCTCCTCACAATTTCAACCACCGTATTTTTACCTTGGTTTACAAAAATGTAAATTAGATTGCAGTTCATTATTTTATCTAACACTGAAAAACCAAGTCACAGAATTCATCTCCATCAACCTCCTGCAACCTCAAATTTCAAAATACTGGAAAAATACTCTGTTGGGAGAGGTTCTGTTTTCTTTCTTTGCCTCACGTTTACAAGGTATGATTTTGTATTCTTTATGCAGTGGTAATGGCCAATAAATACCCTTCTTAAAAAAAATAAAAATCATTTAATTTCTCTGTTTTCTTGATGCTCGTTGACATCTTAGACATACATACACATGCACAGAGCACATGCACACCTGAGCATTTGTGGACCTCTCTTTCCCAAGCAGAAAGTATTGAAGGAACATAAAACAATAATAAGGAAAAGTATATAAACAAGTCAAACATATAATGATCATTTCCTAGCCCCTGGATATTAGATGGACTTCCTGACCCGGAAGTAGAATTTTCTGACAAAATCAGAAAAGGAAATTTAATCAAACTTGTGCAAGTCAATGATTCTGGAACACAGTCAAATGTTTAACAAGAAACCATGAATGCACAGCCCTAAATTTTGATGATAGTTCAAGTCCTAGCTACAAAACCATAACAAAATACAAAATGTTTAACGAGTTAAACAGGTATGCCACACCAAAAAGGTAAATTACATCCAAATTCGGAGTTTTGTTTAAACATTTTTATTCCTCCCAACACCTCTCAATAATCAGAACAGGCAAAATCAAAATCATTCATTTTGAATCATTAGCAAAACAAGAATCAACCATTAGCGGTGATAAAAATCATAATAACTCTAATCAAGTTAGTGAATTACAAAGTCAAAAAATAAAAGTGATAAGAACATGCTTTCTGTTTGAATTAATTAAAGCTGTACCAGTTTATTTCAGAATATTGCTCAGGAGTAACTCAGCCATATGTCTATCCCTAGAGAGACACAAATTATGACATATTTCAATAACTAAAGTGACCTGAGAAAAGTTTACAACACAAATAGGCAGCATCAGCTTTAATTGGCTTTTAATTTACTTTACACAGAGAAACGAGCTGATGTGAAGACCAAAGTAATACCAAAATCAGTGTAAAAACAGTGGAAGCACGACAAATAATGATGTCCTATTTTTAGCTCTTTGCCCTAGCAGCTCCTTCTTTTGCTATGATTTGTTAAAGAGAGCAAAACACTCACTAAGACCGATTTCAATTTGTTCTTGCCCTGTGCTGCAGGTCATCCTTTTGTTTTCCTTAGGTTGAAAGCCTGCTTGGTGCTCCCCACCACACTGACCCCAGCTTGCACAGCAGGGGTGACTCACCCTACACTTTGGCCTTTCACGACACATTGCAGCGCGAGTGTTTTGTCTATGAGGAGCAGGGGAGTAACGCAGCTACACTAGCTGCTTTCATCTCAAGTGGAAGAACAATATTATGGAAAAGGGCCCTTGCATCTAGGATATAATATCCTAGTGAAGTTCTTTCTAATTAAAGAAAGATTCTTTCCACTGAACAAGCAGCTAGAGCTTCACACTGTGCATTAGAAAGATGAACGCAGGGGGCTCATGTCCACATTCAAAACTATGATTAGAGGGGTTTAAGGAAATTATTAAAGACTCTTCTTTTATCCACAAAACCAAACACCTGTAACCCATGCTAACACTGCTAAGCTCCCTCAAAAGAGAACTTAGCCAACTCCCTTAGAAGAATCAAGAGTAATACCTGCATCTTAAGTGACCCATAACCTGAATTCATACAGTCTCTTTACTCACCCATTGCTAAAGTGAATCCATTAAATCACATAATCAGATCAAGGGGGGAAACAGCAAGAACAGGAACAGAACAAGAGCCTATTTTTCAAAACTATAACCAATCAAAATGAATGAGAAATGATGTTGCAAGATGACCAGGTCCACTCCATTAGAGCATAATTTTTTTTTACCTCTGCTCTATACTGGCCATTTTCAAATAAGAAGCCTTTTGTTAAACTCATAACAGCAATACTGATTTCAATGTATAATGCTCTTAAAAGCCACTAGACTGAGGAGATCTGCTAGGTATGTCTATCTCCTTGATATATTTGTGATCCCTAAAGTATCACCATAACTACAGAAACAGAAAAATACTATACTACTATGCTGATACATTACTGTAATACAGAATGGGAGACTGCTCCCAGGGCTCTCATATGACTATATTTATGCCAGTTATAGTTATGTCTATATATACATCCACACTTGCAATGAATGGTCTAAAACACTGCTTTGAAAATTGCACACAACTCCAGGACTAATCCTTAACAATTTACAGCCATGTTCAGGAGTAAACTCTTGGTCATTTTTTCATCAAATGAGCCCTATGTAGAATTTAAAATTTCTGGATCCCTAGAGAATCTTTGATTTTTTGAAATGTATTTTACCTACTTAGAAGAGGAAAAAGAATATTGATCTTATCACACAAAAGACCATTATGAATAATACTGATGAAAGGTTTCTATTAATATTAATAATGGTAATCTGTCTGTTTGACTAATGAGTAAAACATAGACTGAAGAGGTCAGAAGTTAAAAAAAAATTGCTAAGTTGCTCCAGGATCTGATCCAAACTCCCTGAAATATAGGCAGAACATTTCAGTGGGCTGACCTATAGTGAATAAGACAGAATGCAGAAGTCCTTTTGAGCCCAGTGAGAGACATATTTGTACAGAGTATTCCTGATGCTCATTTTTACATAATATTAACTTTGCATGCAGAGCATTTTTGTGAATTTTAAAAGGCTTTTCTGCTATCTTAAATATTCACAGATAAAAATTTGGGCAGGCGCCCTAGTTTTTCTCACAGATGCTGAGAAGAGGTGGAGCCTAGAGCCATGTGGGCATGACTAGTTTGCTATTCTGTAGCACTCACATCCTTGCTGGTGGGTGTGGTACTGGAAGGGGTGGAGCAGTGCGGTGCAGCCTGCCGGGTCCTGCTTGGGTGTTTGTCGTTGTTTTTCATTTTCTCGGGGCATGCCAGCTGCAGAAATGTCCACCATCTTGCCTTTGTCTCGGGAAAACCACGTGTCACTGCGAGTCTGTGGAATCATCCACCGTGTTGTCTTTTCTAGGCAGCCGTATGGAACTCAGCGGGGTGCTGAGCACCTTTTTGTGTGTAATTCACCCCCTCTTATATATACTTTTGTTATTGATATTGTTGCTGTTACTGTTCCTACCTTATCCCATTGGTCGTTATCAGTAAGTGATTGTTATAACCCATAGGCTCTGCCTTTATCTCTGTCTCACTGGAGGAGGGCAGGGGGAAGAGGGAGGACTTACTTGTAGTCTAATTCCATGCCGATTTTAAACCACTACAGCAGAGTTGCAGGAAGGAAATCCTCTTCTGTCCAACCCAATGTGCTCTCATTGAAAAATTACAACCTGCACCAAATTAATAAGCACTAATATGTTTTTCATAACTATTAAATTCTTTTTCATGGGAGACAGTTGTATTTAATTTATGTCAATAATGCACATTTTCTCATTTTCTTCATTTTCACTATTTTACATTTAAACCCTGAACAAAAGGCCACTTAACTCTTTTTCCATAGTCTCATCTACCAAATAAATTTTAAATATTTCACTTATAAACTAAACACCCTAGCACTATTATTTTCCTTTTAAAATGAATTTGTGCAGCTATAAGTTGATTCTATCACTATTTTATGATCTCCTTTAGTTTATTTGTGCTAAACTTGTATCAAGGAATGTACAGCAGTCTGTCAATAGAGCATACTGTAATTATAAAAAACCTGTACTGATATTCCTTATTTTATGGCATCAGCCTCCACTGTGTTAACCAGAGCAGAACTATGCCACTGTATCAAACTATAAACATACTATCAAAGTGCAGTTCACTGTGTGCTATTGCACATCCTACTCTACTCATCCCTGACAACTCACTCTAAATTACTACTTTGCAGAAGTTGAACTCTCTTTAGTAAATCTTTTAAGCTAATTTTTCCTCACTTTTCATTTTTCACTCTGTAATTCCAGGTTCAATCTATTTGTACTGCTGTCAACCACTTATATGTATATATATGCATTCCTAAATGTACATATATTAAGCATTTTTGTATCCTTTTTCAAACCATTAGGAGAGAAATATAGTCTTTATCCCCCTAGACATCCTGCTATACCTCATTGGACTTCTCTCTGTGAACGTGTTGCCTGTGCATTATAAGACATTTTTAGTATTTCAAACACTGATTTCAGTATTTAAATGTTCTAAAATTCAAACTAGACAGCTGAAATCTTTCAAAAAAAATTTCATGGATTTGTACCAAGGCCTTTTTAAAAATGCAAATGCACATAAAATAAATTCCATTAGTCTGCTAATTTTGTAATTCTGTGGAAAAGAAGGACTGGCAGGAATTCTCAGTGAAGTATTAATTGGATCAGTACAGTTTAGGCCTTTTTTCTCTTGAAATTGCTGAACTTCTGCATCATCTGTCCTGATAGAAACATAATACATTACTCCCATTAATACATTTTCTAGGATTATTACTGAAATTTGATGATCCTCTGTGAAAACTAGACTGATGCTACAAATCTACATTTCTACTCCTTATCTACCATCATCAGAATGAAAAAATGTTTAACAGACATTTAAAATCTGTGTCTCAAGAAAACATTCTTTTTGCTGAAAATTTTTGTACTAAAAGTACAAAAAAAAGTTAGGAAAACAAAGATTTGTATGTGACCAGTCAGGCACAAGAAGAGAAAATTATATACCAAAAGGGAAGGTTTACCTTAGATATTAATGCATCAGTCATTTCTTTTTAAGGTCTCTGGATTTTTTAATTTCTTTTTATTTTTTAATTTAATGACATTTCTAAGCAGACAGCTGCAAAAATTCAGGCCAATCATGATCCTATATCATTTAATTATAATTTGAAAACATGGTATAGAAGTTTAAGAGCTTCCATATAAAGCAGAGAAGGGTCAAACTTCTCTGTTGGATTCAGGAGGGAAAATCTGTCTGGTAGAAATCTCATCATCATCTTTGGCCCCAAAACTGTGCTGAGAAACTTATTCTACTCTGAATCATACCAGTCCCACTCCAAAATAGCCCAGGAGGAAAGTTCTTGAGGAACTATCTGGAAATCGCAGATGAGAGAAGCAGAAGAAACCAATGAACAGGCATGAGAGTTTCAGAGGGATGATTATTAGGGCTGAAGACTGTTTTTATTTTGTATTTTTTATTGGGGAGTGATTACCCTTAGTAAAACAAAGTTATTTGGGTTTTGCTTAGGGCTTTATTTTATTTTTTTTTCACCAGGAAAAATAACTGACTCCAGGGTTAAAATGATTGTTTGTGACCATGTTTTGTGTCTACATATTCATGTCTATTTGTATGGAAATAACAGTCTTCCTGTTCTCTAGACCAATTCGATTTGAGTCTGGACACTGGCCATGAAGATGCCTGTACTACAAGCTAACTAAATTTTAGTGTAAATCATCAATATTTACTGCTTTTTAAAACTTATGTACGTAACAAATAAAAAGCAGAATAATATGCAGGGCAATTTGGATGTGTATAGCACAACAGGACAACATAAACTTTACAATACAGGAGGAAACTCATTTCACTGAAGGGCAATCCCCAATTTGCCCAAGAGTTTGGCTGCCTGGCACTGGCCGATTGTTTCTTCCAGTGCTCCCTCCCTTCAATTTCACTCAATATCTTCTCCAGTTACACTCTTCTGTTTTATCCAGTATTATTTGAAGTGCTTCCTCATGGAATTAATGGCCCACTATGCTTTTTTTTGATAGGCAAGACTAAAGACTCTACTCAGACACTTCTCTTTTCAGTAAGAGCTCATACCTACATAGAAAATATTTTGGCTGAGATCTCAATCATCCCATAATAATAATAATTACTAATAAATGGCAATAATATATGTGAAAGATAGAAAGTATTAAAGAGACACCAATCTCCCTCCTTTAACTGGCAAGAAGCATGCACATGCATTAACACTACCACCCCAATGACTTCTCAACCTATTCTGAAAAATACATCAGAAATCTAGAAGGACTTTAAGCTACTCAACAGAAGTTCTCAAATGCATATTTTACAGACATATAACCTAAAATTAGTTGAAACTGTTCAGAATATACTTTTTCATGAGCAGAGGTAACATACTTTTGATTGAACATATTTATAAGTTTGAATTTCTTAAAGAAGGTCTTTAATTCAGTGCTTTGAGCTCAATGTGGGTATTTTGGATAAAGGCTATGTCCCAAAACTATAACAGCATCCTACAAAATTTGACTGTAAAACCCAATTTTTTCATACTTAATTCCAGACTAAAATAATGTTCTCAAACACAGGAAAAAAGGCAGATTTCAAAGTTTGTAGTTAAGAGTTCAGTTTATTTTCCAGATGGTTTACAAGGGAAAGCCATCTATGGGCAGGTGCAATAATTGCAAATAGAACATTTTCATAAGTGCTTATGTCCTAGTTTGATGGAGATCTTCCAGTTTCTCGTTGTTAACAAAGTCTTTTGGAACACTCTTTTGAGACAACTTTAATGTAAAAAATCATACTTTTCCAGCAAAAGTTGTATTAGTTCATCAGCTAAAAAGTTTATGTATTCTGGCATACATTTATTACACCATGATTGATCTAAAACAAGTTTGGTTTTCAGACTATTATATTTGAGTAAGAAGATAAGATTTGTGTAATCATTTTCAATAAAATCAGAATGTGTATATTAATAATATATCTATTACTTATATTTTCAATAAAATCAAAAAGCCTCCATTTCCTACTTAATTGCTGTACCATTGACTTTATTACACTTCCTGCAGGTATAGACTGCTCAGAACTATCTGATGTAAAGGTTTTATCAACCTAGTATGAAAGTCAAACAATTCCAGATTCTAAATTTTACTGAATGCTTAATTCCATTAATATATTTATGACTGTGAGCACAGAGGTAAATTTCTGGAAAGCAAATACAAGGTGCCAATATATATGCATATAATTATGAATAAATTTCATGAAAAAAATCAAAATTATTCATCAATAGAGGTAAAGCAAAAAAATACATACTCTAGAGATACGGTACTGTGCAAAAATTTATTCTGGTTTGCTTTTTAGCACGTACTCTGCAGGCAGAATGTAAGTGGATTTGTAGTTCCTACACGCTAGTTTTTAGGTTTTTTTTAAAAGTCACTTCTCCTTATTTCTTCAAGTAGAGCTACCTCTGCTCATTTAATTCCTGTCTTTGCATGATAATTTGTTAAACTAATAAAAGCCTAAAATAATTAAACCCAAAGATTTGAGGAAGTGGGTTGTAAAATTATGGCTTCTGCTTTGTTAGTTCACAAAATTAAAAGATGCAGATGAAAATTGTCTCATATTGCATCTGAGGTATTTAGACATTTAACATTCTAATTTCATATTTTGGATTTCAAAGAGGACAGCATCAGAAACTGTTCTGAGAAATCAAATCTTCGTATATTATGTCATTCCTTAAATAAATAAAAAACCAAAGGACAGAAATAGAGATGGATAAAGTCTTATATTAAAATTCATAGAAACTAAATAAAAACATCCAAAAGTAAATTTTTAATTTATTGAAAGATTATTTAATAGTAACTACCTTATCATGGTGTATAGAATAACCCAGTACCCATGTTGACAGAAGATGAGAACATGATTTTACCTTGTATTCATAAAAAGTCTTTCACAATGCAGTCTTAATCCTAAGATCACAAGGCAGTCATAACAAGTAAGCTAAGCAGCAGCACCAGCAGGAAAGATTATTTTAAAACAGAATTCACACAAGCTAGAACCTTCAAAAAGGTATTCATAACACATTGAATTTACCCACGTGCTTAAGCATTTTAAGGATCAGGGTCTATGCTAATGACAGAACTGATAGGCAAAACATGCAGATGGGTAAGGTCAAGAAAGAGGAAAGAAAGAACAACAGTAACACAAAAATATGTTCCACACAGAATGTGTGAGCTGCTGCCTGCCAAGTGGTTAGCAGTAGGCAGTACTGTGTAGGCATCGTGGAAGAAGCCAGGCATGCAGAAAGAGCATGAGGTCTGCTTGGCTTCTCATATTGGAGCTTCATAAGTACCACAGGGAAATATTTGCTCAAAGTCAGTCCTAATACTTCACAAGTGAAGAAACATCAGAATCATACCTACTGATCCCATGTCTTATAAATGCCTAATTCAGCTAAATAATCTAGCTGGGCAAATTTACCTTTTCTATGTAAATACTTTAGGGACAGAGCAGTAATTCAACATGAAGAATATATGCAGTTGGAAGTTTCTTATACTACTTTATATGGCATGTTTTCCCAAAATTTATCACATTCAAAATGAATTATTTGCCAATAAAACCTATGTGATGTGTTTAAGATTTTGTAGCAGTAACATTTAGTCTTCAATATTGGGAGAAAATTTGAGAGCAGTGGGTTAACAAGAACAATATGATGTTTAACAAAGTACAAAGCCTTGCACCTGGGGGAAGGTAACCAAACTGCCCAATACAGAATAGGATCTGTGTGGCTGAGGATCAGCCTTGCTGGGGTGGCTCTTGGGGTCCCGGTGGACAACAAGCTGAACACAAATCAGCAGTGCACTTCTGTATCAACAAATCACATTCTGTATTGAATCTGCAGGAGCATGACTACCAGAGCAAGAGTCACGATCATCCCACTCTACTCAGCACTCCTCAGGCTGCACCTGGAGTACTGTGTTCGATTCTGGTCCCAATAATGCAAGAGCAACATGGAGAAGCCAGAGGGGCTCCACAGGATGACCTTGAATATGACCAAAGGACTGAAAGACCTGCCTTGTGAGGAAAGACTGAAGGTGTTAGATCTTTTCTCCCTGGAGAAGAGACAGCTTATGGGGAACTCATCACAGTATTCCAGTACTTAAAACACGGCTACAGAGAGAACAGAGGCTCTTTCTTCACAAAGAGTGACGTGGAGAAGACAGAAGGCAACAGGATAGGTTTCATCTCAGCACCAAAAAGTCATTAAATACCAACAACCATTCACTGGAATGGGATGTGGCAGAGTCCCCATCAAAAGAGTTTTTTGAGGTGCAATTGCACAGCGTGCTAGATAATCTCATCTAGGCTCCCATTCTTATGAAAGATTGGATCAGATAATCTTCCAAGGTCCTTTTCAAAATGGTCTGTCCTGTGATTCTATGATATTTGTCACTATAAATTATAATTGTGGTTTTATAATCTTATTTTATAACAGGTTTTCCTTTCTTTTAGCTCTAAACAGTCCTGGACTTAGATCTGCTGCCTCCATATGATTCTTTTACTACATTCTTTTAATGTAGTTCTATTACTTGAGCTAGATTTTATATTACTGTGAAGAATCATCTTACACAGTTAAAATGGAAATTTACAAATCAACACGATTTTTCTTAAAATGCAGTGCTATTATGGTATCCCACTACAAACCCACAAGCATAACAGATAAACATATTTCCTTTGTATAAGAATTTAAATCAAGTTAATAGCACTGTAAATTTCATAAATTTCCTATGTTAGCAGCAGCATTCTAAATCTGTGAATTAAGTTCCAACCAAATTAACCTGCTATTGTGTGTTTGAGAAAGCTAAGTAGAGACCATAAGTGCTCCTAAATCTTGGTGAAATCTGAGTTATTTACAACCCTTTCTTTTTCATTAACAGAAACAAGTCATTGACCTCATGTGTAGAAACACATATGTACCTTTGAAGCATATTTTCCACATGTTGCACAGAGCATTGTTACTACAAAGCGCTGTGGGTTAAGCGTATTTCCTACTAAATTATCTGATCTCATTTTAAAATTTTTTGCAAATTTATCACACTAATATGTTGGACTGAGGTTTTGCATCTCAGATGTCAGTCAACTGAAAACTTATTTAGCATTTTTAGAGCTGTAAGGGAAAGCAAGACAAAGGGGGGGAAGAAAGATTTAGTCCAGATTTTTTGGTTTTTTAATGACTAGTTAAATATATGTGAAAGCAAGGAATATAACATACTGTTGTGGAAGACTATGTCTGTATTTATCAATCCAAAATGCTGCGGCTTCCATGCACAGACAGAATGTCTGGGAAAATATGGTTTTAAACCTGACTTGGGAAAGAGAGAAACAAAGTTGACAGTCTTTGCTTGATTGTCTCCCCTTACAAAATTACTCCCTAAAGCCTATTCCTGCTGCAAGTCAGGAAAGGCATTTTTAAAAATTTTTCTTTATATCATCTCATCACTGAAAATACCCTGGGTAAAAGAAGAGAATTCACTTTTTTCATTTCGGCTTTTTTTCAGAAGTTATCTCTTTTAAAGATTCTAATTTGTGGTGCCTTATTTTCACAGCACTATCAAATTATAAACAGTATTCCAGGCAAGTAACTTTTCTCCTAAAAATCTTCTTGAATCCAAACTACACTTAACTATGACATAAATTCTTTTTTCTAAGTAGAATGAGTCAAAAAATCTTGAAACATAAAGGTTAACTAAACATTTGCTCTACTGCTTCTACTGTATACCCACATATTTTCCAGATTCCCTTCCTTTCTCTATTACCTGTACACAGCTATTAACCATGCATGGACAAATTTAATTACTGTATGCAATCAGTGTCACTCCATAACTTTGCCTCTAAACATTGTTAATGGATTTTTGTGGCAATTGTTGCAAAAAACTGATGAAAGTTTAGCTTGCTAGGTTAGAAAATCTCTTCCTACAAAAGTACGACTGGTTCAGCTGCAGTGTCTTACTAAAGATTATAGATACTTAGCATCTTGCATGCATTGCTTTAAAATTATTTTTCATTTGCCTAAATGCACACTATGTGTGAGGCAATAAGCCTAGCATATCTAAGCCTCTCTGTAACACAAAATCTATCTTCTTTCATTATGGCATTAAAAGGTTATTGCTGGATCTCAAAAGCAAGTTAAAATTCTTCACTCTTTCCTAAACAGTAGCAGCTGAATGCAAGATTAAACAGCATCTAAAATACTTGATTGCATGGAAAAAATATATAATTAAATTTAAATTCCCATAAAACTCACAAATTTTAAACCCAAGAAATTAAATGTAAATATTTTGACAAAATATGGATGAAAGGAAGGTCTTCAGGGTATTCAAAATAAGCATTGTTTGCTTCCAGGTTGAATTGAAACAAATATCCCAACAGCAATATACCTCTGTGAAATGGAAATGCTGAGTTTCAAAATGTGAAGAAAACAAAAAGGTTGTGAGACACTGTACTGATTTAGGACTTCCTGAAAACCTTTGCCAACAGGGTGTCTATGGATCTCAGCCTTCTTTTTCAGAAACTAATAATGCTTTCTGCCCTTTCTCAGAAGTCTGGCACTTCTATGCTCATGTTGAGTGCAGAACTGTGAACTCAGCCAAATGGAGTCTCCATCTGCCCAGATCTATAGGAGCTGTGCTACTGTGCTTGTCTCAGTAAAATTATGCAAATTTTTCTCTATGTATTTTATTCCAATCATTGATTAATTTTCTTTTCCTGTGTTTTTGACAGATTTCACCCACTCCCTTCCTGATAACAAAATGCAAGATGAATTCACACCATATCTGTTAACTGAGACTTTAGCCCAAATTAACTCATCACCACCTAACCGTGTTAGATCAATATAATAGAATTTATTTCCAGCATTTAATTTATATTAATTTCTCATAATAACACAGTCATCATGTCAAGGATTACTGCCTCAAATATTTTAAGCAATACAGTTACATCCAGGTTCTTGGGAAGTATTATCTCTCATGCAAATAAATTACAGAATCATGGAGTGGTTTTGGTTGGAAGGGACCTTTAAAGATCAGCTTGCCCAAACCCCCGCTGTAGTCAGGGACACCTTTCACTAGATCAGAATGCTCGAAGCCACATCCAATCAGTGTTTTCAGTGACGGGGAAGCAGGCAGTAACCAGGCAGCAGACATATTCACGACCAAAGACTGTATGGCGTTTTCCTGCCTTTCATTGTAAGTGTAACTTTATTAACAATTTCCCTTCAAACATGTAAGAATTGCTTCTTTTGCTATGAGAATTCTTAATAGAACTGTTGTCATTTTTATTTACTCCAAGTAATACGATTGCAATGAGCCAAATCACTTGGTAAAATCTTTCAGTTCAGAATGTAAAATTCATTCTCTAGACACTCATTTCTATGAATGAATACACTATTTTCTGTTCATAAATTATAGAAGAGGTTTTAAGAAAACATAGACTTTGGAGTTAGAGGTCTAGGAGAGGTTTATGCACAGAACAAATAGAGCAAACAGGTCTACATAGCAAGGTCTTTATAACCTCCTATATTAAGCTGGTAATGACTGCTGGGATAATAAAATTTGGTTTTGCTTGAAGTTTTGTCTCTATATGTTTTATGTCCAGAAATGGTCTGAATGCAATGATGAAAAGCACTTATGACCTATTCCCTCCTTTCTTTTTTAATAATTTAAACTCTAAGCCTACTACCAAAATATGTGGTCTGTATAATAAATAATCAAACATATTTTTCTTTGCATTAATATTCAATAGGAGAATTACTCTCAAGCAAGAATAATTTTAGGTAAGTACAGTAGTCCTTTCAAAACACAACATTTTCTAAAATCACACTCATCTGAATCCCACACAGAAAACTACACAATCAGCCAGCTAAATTCCCGTGCTTTCCCTCTGCTGCCTTCCCTACTAGCTAATTGGTCTGTAAGTGTGGTGGTTTGACCCTGGCTACACACCAGGTGCCCACCAAAGCTACTCCATCATCCCATCCTTAGATGGGATGAGAGAAAATAGAGTTCATGAGTAGACATCAGTTCAGGGAGAGATCACTCACCTGTTAACATCATGGACAAAACAGATTTGGGGAAAATAATTTCGTTTCATACCAATTAAATCAGAGTACAGTAATGATAAATAAAATGAAATCTTAAAATCACTTTCCCCTCCCCTGTCTTCTTACCAGGCTCAACTTCATTCCTGATTTCCTCTCCACCTTCCCCCCTGCAACCGCACAGGAAGACAGGGAATGAGGGTTATGATCAGTTCATCACACATTGTCTAAAAATGTGAGTGTTGAATGGTGGGTGCTACTGCCTAGTATCTATTCCCAACAAACCTCTCCTGTAGAAAAGCAGGTTGGGTTAACATTTAGGCAACACAGTCAGATCCACACACAACACTCACTACAGCTGGCTCAGCAAGAGAGGTCAGAAAGGCTCCTTTTCGCAAGGTTTTATTCCAGCAAAGTACATCATACGAGGCTGAAGGGGACCCAACGAGAAAACGAGCAGCNGGTTTTATTCCAGCAAAGTACATCATACGAGTCTGAAGGGGACCCAACAAGAAAACGAGCAACCACGTGGTTCAGGCAACTTAAGGAGGGGAAGGGGTGGGAGGCGAAGCTGAGGGCTGGGCAGGGGGGATTGGTCTCCTGGGGACGGGGGGGCAGCCACCAGGGAT
>VXBC01005087.1:41569-73142 GCA_013399945.1 Ploceus nigricollis | reverse complement strand
GATATATATCTATATAGATATATATTTATACATGTATTAAAGATTTAGCTGAATTTAAAGCTCTGACTCTGAACAAGAAACTGTAAACTGGATGACAGTTATCTGACTGTAGTTGAAACAATTCTACAGTTAGAAAAGTAAAGGGCAAAAGTTTGGGTGGCTCAGGTAGTGTCCATGTATTCATGGATTTAATATTTGCCCACCCTTAACTAAAAAAATTTGGAAGGCATTCAATTATTCTGGCCCTAATCTGCATCTGGTTTTGTTTTCTACTTTTTNACATGTGATTCACGTTAATGTAGATAATTCACAGCGGGTTGAATGTTTTTGTGATGTTTTACTAGTTGTTGGTTATGGCAGCAACTCTCTGGCCACAAAGAGCAGGCACAGACTTTTCCCAGGCATGAGACCTGGGGAAGGCTGTGAGAGAAGCAGAAAAGAGAATCAAAACGATTATTATCTCATTTGCTGTTCCTGTGCTTGTGCCCATGTGGAATGTGTTTGGAGATTGTTTACCCAAGGTGATTGTTTGATTGGATTCTGGTGATGGTGTTTGGATTCACTGACCTATTGGATCCACAGCTGTGTTGGGACTCTCTGGAGAGAGTCACGGGTTTTCTAGTTAGTAGTGGTTAGTGAGAGCTCTTGCTAGTGTAATATAGTGTAATATAAGTATAGTAGAATATACTATAAGATGATGTAATAAAGCAATTGATCAGCCTTCTACGATCATGGAGTCAATGCTAATTATTACCCGGGGGCCTGCGGCAACAGTTGGTTTCTGGTCAAGAGTTTGCATGCTCTTCCTGCAAGGAAGGGTTTTTATACTCAAACTGAGGGGCAGGAAATAAAGGATGCTTAAATAAGAGTATAGCTCTGAAAATGAGTGCACAGAACTTGTCTTCTCTATTCATAACCTCCAATCGCCCTGAAGGGATTGATTAAAATTCAAAGCATGCTGATGTGAAATCAGGGACTGATTTTGTTTATATTTATATATAAATGTATATCTAAAATGTATGTTTATGTACAAATAAAACAGTATTGGTCTGTGAAGCTCCATTCACTTACACTGAACCCACCAGAATAAGACTTGTATTGATACAGAATCATAAATCTGGAGAACATGGATCAACCAGTTTTTAAACGATGAGTTTCTTTAGAATTTTTTAGAGCTATTAAAAAAATATACAGACTATTTTCTGTGCGTGTAATAGATTGTGGTGAATGGAGCCCTCCTTCTTCTGATAGCTCCAATGTGCCATGAATTGATAGAGCATGAAAAGCTATCCTATTTCTGGAAAAACAGGCTCAGAAGATATGTCGAATAGAAATACAGACTTTCAGAATTCAAGCTTTGCCAGTGGTGCTGATAAAGTAATGTTGCCATCTATCTCCAAGTATGAGAGCATGACTGGCTTAAAACTCTAACAAAGTCTTCTATTGCTTCTCTGCACTAAATTCTTCCAAATGTACTCAGACATGTTCCAGGAAGAGACTGAATCTGAATCTACTGTTAAATGGTATATTGAAAAAAAAAAGAAGTGTTTAAAAGGCCCCATGTATTGAATAAATCAGAGAACATGAAATATTACTGGGGATATTCTTTTTCTTGCTGGTGTAAAAGGTGTTTAATAAATCCTGATCACATTCTAAAACTTGTGGTTCCCATCTGGTAAAGATGTGACTGAAGGGAGGTGACTGTTCGTTTCATTTATATTTGGGTCTTAATACATTTCAGTTTTCCTCTTTTTGTTTTCCATTTGAAGCCGTGTATTCTAGACTAGTGACATTGAAAGAAAACCTTAATGGAATTATGCATTTAAAAAAAATTACAAAGTAAGGAAGGCAAATTTTCTCCTGTAAGTTCAAAAGTTCTTTTCACTTCTTTTTATTACATGTATCTTTCTGAGCAGGTTCACCAGTTCAGGAGAATTTGTGTTGCCTAAATTTTCCAGTGCACAGGAGCAGTTCATAGCACACCTCATGTGACAAGTGTAAAACTNCTAATCTGCATCTGGTTTTGTTTTCTACTTTTTAAAAATTAAACTTGTGAAGAACCTTTTCAAGACAGGGGTTATGCCGCCCTCTTTTATGATAATTGAGAAATATTGGTAAAAAGTACTTTGTGCCTGAGGGATCTGCTCCTTGCAAGAGGCTGTACAGATCAAGCAAGTTGTTATTAAAGACAGATTCTTGACTGATAATATCCACCATCTGGGAGCAGTGATTGCAGATACAAAATTGGATTCACCACGGGAGGTGGTTGGTGCTGCTTGATGTTGAAATAGCCTTTGATAGAATAGGAAGAAGAGCTGTTTACAGGGGATAGACTTCCACAAATTCTTGCATAAATCCATTAAAACTCCGTTTATATTCTGGGGCAGTGGGTGCTAACTGAGTATTTTTGGATATCATTTCACATTGAAAATGAGGGAGAGATTTTATATAAAGATGTTTTTCCCTTTTCTTATGACATTTCTCTGTTTGTTATCCTCAAATCCCGGCAGAGAAGGTTAGAACAACCACCAGATTAATGACAGTTAAATAGATCTTTCTTTGTAGACAAAATCTGATTTTTTGTTTTAAAGCACTGACTACTTAGAGCTATCAACAGATGCTGAGCAAATCTTTGTGTGACTTATCCTTGTTTCCTGAGGCTGCAGAAAGACTTTGTAAAGAGGATGAAAACTGAGGATTTTAGCATTCCTCTCCTGTCACTCCCAGCCCTGAAACCAATACCTTTTTCCCACTGCAGCCTGTGGTAAACTTGCATTGGAATGACAAACCTCATTGCTAGGAAAACCGTGAATGCTTTGGTTTGTGTTTCTTCGCCTGTATTTTTATAACTTGTGCAGTTTCAATCAAACTTTTGCACAGACCAAGGGGTAATAATACTTTTCCTGGGAGAGGCTGAACTGGAGCCACCAAGCACAAGCCTATTCTCTGCACTAAATTCCTTTGTATGTAGAACTTTATTTTGTCAAAGTACTCAGTGTTTTCCACCACTGCATTCATGGAAAATAAACTTTTTGGACTTTATGTGTCATGGTCGGGGGAGACAGAGAGACAACACAACATCGGAGTTCATGCAGCAGAGAGAGTTTTAATAGTGTGCACAGCTCTTATATAGGCTATTCAAAAGACTCTGCATTTGAACCTGATTGCCTATGATTTGGTTACTACCCAGCTCACTGGCCAATAGCTACCTGCTTACGTTCTTGTCAGGGATTGGCTGGCTCACAGTCCAGCTGTTTGCCTGTCATATTTGTGTAGAAATCAAGCATATCATCATTTAGTCCACATAATGAGGGTCATCTGCTTAAAGGTAGGTGGTCACCTGCTTAAAGGTAAAATTACCTGAACTATCACATTACCAAGACACCTCCTGACTTGGAAGGTGATGATCGTGAGTGAACTTTTTAGAAATCCAAAGCTCTTTGGGATTGGAAGAAGGGGTGGGAGGGGTGCATGGAAAAGAAGATACTATTTAAAGATGATTCTTCATTAAGCGTTCAAAACTCCTATATAGGACTTCTGCAGGAGAGCTGTAACTCAGAAATATCAAAGTATTTACTATACGTCAATGAGAATAAAAGAACTTATAATCACTACTTCACCTGCAGATTGGCTGATAGCTGTCACCTCGCATAGACTGGAGTTTTCTGACAATTCAGGCCTCCTGAAGAATGAAGTTTCTATATAAAGAGATTTGTAAAGAAATCATTGTATCTAGTGAGGGATTTTTGTTGTGATTTCATTCCTTTCTTTCCTTTCTTTCATAACTATAGCCATATATATATATATTTCTTTTCATAACTGTCACAGTATTAAAGGCAAGGAAAGAGAGCCCATTGCCTGAGATGCACTGACAGGGCATTTGAAATACCTGGATTTCACTTTTTCTGGGCTGCAGATCACCTGTATTTTCTTAAGCAAATCTCCTGGATTAGATCAGAGAGATATTCCTGTGGATATTCCAAGCAGAACCCAATGTTTAGTTATCCTTCCCCCTGACCTGGGTGCCTTGGCTCTCTGGTGCAGTGTATGGGAACATCACCTGTATCACCAGCTGGGGGACTACGTACAAATCATGAACGGGATGGGACTGTTGAGGAATGCATCTCATTCTGTTTATTTTCCAGCATCAGTCTCCTTACATGGTTATAGCAATGAGAAGATGCCAGTAGCTCACATCTCAAGCAGCAGACAAAGAACTTCATGTTCCAACTTACTTTAAAAGCTTTTTGACCAGTCACACAAAGCAAAAGCATATTGACAGTAGTTCTATCCAACCACTATAAGCACACATACCTTTGGTTAAAACAATGCTCGCTTATTTCGAATACAATACCTGCTTGTAAGCCTTAAGGTACAATACACAGAGCTCTATTATTAAGCTTAGAACTTCCTAATATCTCGCTTTTCTGTAACGTAGGAGTTCTTCTAGCCAAGCATTAATACACAGACCATTGTTCTATTTGTCCTTACTTTCTATTTCTTGTATAATTTGTCTGCTGACAAATCTTATGGCTACTGCTTAGCTCTAATTGCAGTTCTGCTGTCTCTGAGGCCTGCCTTTTGCAACTTGCCCAAAACCCTCTGATTTTAAGGAATCCCACAACCTGCTTTATGATGAGATGTCATCCTCTACTGCTTTGTTTTTCATAATGGCAAATAAAATCTGTAACTGCAGATGTAGACAGTGATCAAAAAAATGGGGGAGATCCCTTTGTAAGGATCTGAGCAAAAGTGAGGTTTAACACCAAAATTAGTAAAGACATAGCAAAAGCACAGTGATTTAAGAAGGATGATTCTGTTAATTGCATAATTAGTAGCATATTTGTAATGTACCAGATTTCCTATTCCACTTTAGTTTGATGCCAAGATGATATTTTTGTCCTCTCTTTTATATACCTTTTATATACCTTTTATGTATTCTCAGTGGTCTTAGCATGCATACTTGTAATTCCTTAAGTCTGATAACTTAGCATAGTCCTGGTATTCTGTTATGCCAGAGGACCAAACATCCTAAAGGCCTTGCAGTTGGAGGCTGGAAAGCCCTGTGCCATCTTGGGAAACCGAGGCCCCTCTGGTATACATCCTGTAAACTAAGATTTGGCCCATCCAGGGGGGAATACTTTGGGATGGGAGAATATCACGCTATTCATTCAAGCCTCTCATTGGGGCATCTTTGTTAGATATGCTAATTTGTGAGGTCTGTAAAATTGTATACAGAATCTATCAGGGGTGTTCATTTTGGCATGCTCCAACTTGGCAAAATGTTGCACCATAAGGATTCTTCTTAAATACCAAGGTAAAAACCTTTTATCCCTTAACTGTGTCTAGCTCCTAATTTTAGGACCAAGGAAAAAGCATCAATTTGATGAGAAATCTCTGTAGTTCTTCACCCCATTAAAAGCAGCCCTTGCTGAGCTCATACCAGGATGATGATTTGATATTTTATGGGGAAAACAAATCAATCACAGTTTACTATTCATGAGTTGCAACTTGCGAAGCCTCGAACTATCATTTAATGTTCTAAAGCAAAATATGTTGCAATAATAATTAATGTTTTAATGCTTCTTCATGCTAGCAAGGTGGCAAGTCTCCCATCAACATATAAACCTCTGATCTTGTGAAAATGGATGTCTATGTATAAATATGATCTAAAAACACACTGCAACAAATGGAGTTAATTTGTTTGGTGTCCCAGAGCAGATCAAATCTGCCAAATGCTCCCTGCCCAAAATCCGATTAACTGTCAGCTCCACTGTGCACAGTGAGGCAGAGAGGGAGCAGATTTAAGGGAAGATGCTGGAGGAGGTTGTGTCTGGTCTGTGTCCAGCAGCCCTGAATGGTCACAGCAATTTTAGGTGTTATTTACAGGTGACTATGGAGACCTGATATCCAAAAAGGCAGTGATGTGAAATACATTACTCTTTTGCTGGTCATGGTGTATCAGGCTGAGCAGCTTCTTGCTTCCTTGTTTAGAAGCATTTAACAACTACTCGCTACTCTCAAGTACTTTTGAATAATAATACATTCTAGTTCTTTATAGAATTATTTTATGCAATTTTACTGAGCAGACCACACAGTGCTGACTTGTGTGAGCTGCCTGAAGTTGGATTTGCAGCTTGTAACTGTGATAAATATTTTAAATACTAATAGGTCATGTAACAAACACCAGAGGACAGACGTGGAGGGGGGCATATTCCTGATCTTCCCCTAGCTAACATGTTTGTATGTTTTCCAAAGATTTGATTTTTTTGCATGCAGGAACAGTCTTTAGCTTGAAAACATTGTGGCATAGGGGGAAGTTGTGTTCCTTGGACATTTATTATTTCAAAATCATCACATAGGTACAAAGTCAAAAGCAGTTTCATCTGTAATTTCTTGCTGTAATGCCATCCAAAAGAACTCTTTTAAAAAACATTTGTTAAAATTTAAATATTGGGGTTTTTTTTTTTTCTGTTAGACTGGTTTAGAAAATATGAAAAATTTGTAATTGAACCTATAAACACAACCCCATCAATGGTTATCAAGGCTAGTACTTGGTAGATATTTACCTGGGAAGGCCACTGTTAAAAGGCTGGGATTTATATGCCTTTAGAGTGTATCTATGAAGTGGTGACAAACTGATGGCTTGACTAACAGTAACTGTATTCAGAGAGGAAAATGTATGCTGGTAAGTAAGTAAAACTATGTCCCCTCTTTGTAGTATCCCATGAACTCTCTCCCCCAAGCCAATTCCCAAGGGCATTGCCTTGGAAAGACTTACCATAGAGTTCATTCCTCCTGCGGGACAGACAAGACTCCCTCACGGACCTCTGCCCATATTTTGCAACCTCCCCCGGTTTCTTCTTTCCCTGTTTCCTCATTGGCTGGGTACCCCTGGTGGCTGCCCCCTCTCCCCTGGAGACCAATCCCCTTTGCCCTGCCCTTAGCTCCACCCCTCATCCCTTCCCATTCTTAAGCTGTCCACAGCAAGTGCTACTTCTCTTTTCGTCTGGGTTTCCCTTTGGCGCGCTCTGAATAAACCTCGCAGGAACTAACCCTTACAAAAGAGCCTTCTTCCTCTCTTCGCTGAATCACCAGCTGTGGTGAGTGTGGTGTGTGGATCTGACTGCATTGCCTGAATGCTAATCCAAGCGGCTTTTCCACAGGAGATGCTTGTTGGGAACAGATAATAGGTAGCCGCACCCACCATCCAACTCTCGCTTTTACATCTCTTCTGTTGAAATACCTTGAAGATTTTGTACTGGGAGAACAGGTTTTATCTGAGATGGAGTTACCAATTATTCCATTAAACGTGCAGGAAATTAATATCTTAAAGGCTGTTACTCCTGTGTTGACTTTATTAAGGCTAGACAACAAGTTAAGTTGTTATTACAAGGATTGATAAACACACAGATACAGTAATTGCTTAAGCCTCATTTCATTCATGAATTAGGCCAAAAATAGAATGGAAAAGGCTCTGACTGGTGAGACTTTCAGAGCTGGAGTTTTAATTTTCCACAACAAGGCCCATTAGAAACAAACTGAGTATATCAGTGACTGCCCTTCCTTCCAGACATACTGGTAAAATACAGGTTTCTAACCCTGTTGTCTTTGTACTTCCTAACTCTAAATATACAGGCTTTATGAGCACCAGAGGATGTAATGAACTGGATCTGAGCTCTTTTGCTGTGCTTCTCATTAAGGGCAATGCGTAGGCAGGTACATTGGAACTGCCCACAGATGTTCAGACCTGCATTATGCTCCTTCCTTTATGCGGAGCTTTTCTGTAGTAATATGATAAACCTCCAGAAGGGCAAAATATATAGCATTAATTGCTTTTGGAGATCAGCATCTTCAGTCTGCTTCCTCTCTCTCATCTCTTGTCATTAAAAATGGTAATAGTCAAGGACTGTGCTTATCAAATATTCATGCAAAAAAAGATCACTTTAGGCAAATGCAGATGTTGTGTGGCTTTAGAGCATTCTTCACTCCAACTTTACATATGAATGAAGGTAAAAAATATCTTGTGATTGCTTTGTATCTGTTCTTTCTTTGGGAATGAGTTGCCAAAGCCATGAAGTTACATTTAAAATGAAGTTATTTGCTTAAAATTCTCGTGTGGATATGAATGAAGGGATTGGAATCAGCAGCATGCTTCTATACAGACCATTCGTTTTGCACTGGACAGGTAGTTAATGGTGTTCTAATTCACATTATTATGTAAATGCTGGAAATGACAGATGAAGTAGAATAATGCTTTGTTTTAAAGGACGTTGGGCAAGTTTAGAAACCTTCTGATTTAAAGTTTCCATTTACTGTGTCTGTTTTACCAAAACCTGTTTATTTCTCAATGTTCTGAGGGGGTGGAGTGACAAGGAAGGGTCTTTGGTCATAATTTTGCTTCTGAACCAGCTATGATAAATATGCTGAAATATTTGCCGTTTGTTTTTCTGAAATTTCCAGCAATCCTTACTATTGAGTGAGTTGGAAACACTATGAGGATATTATATTATTCCTAGTTCTGGTTTGCTTGAAGCTAAAGGGGTGTAGATGTACCTAAACAAGGCAAAAGAGATGGGAAATTCAAAAGCAGCGATATCAATGTAGAGATTTTTTTATGTCCAGGCTGGTGTTTGTTGTTTATGGTCTTCTATTGTGAGGAAATAGCTGGTTAAATTGGTACAATAATGTAAGGGCTTTGATTTAAAAATAAATAAATATTTTTCTTAGCTTTCAACAATAAGATGGCCAGTAGTAAAAAAGCATCACATAGGAATTGTCAAATTGTGGTAGAGACATCCTAACTCCTATTAGACTGTCAATGTTCACTCATTGCTCCTAACACAATGAGCATTTTTTTCCCCTCCTAAAATTAAAATCTTACCTTATATTTCTTTACCCTTTTTTTAATCAATACCAATGTATGGAGACTGTGACAACTTGAGTTCCGCATATTTTCTCTTTCCCTGATTCCCTGCATACTTTTATTTCTCTAAAATAAATGAGAAAAACATCTGACACCAAAGCAAAATGAAACAAGAAAAACAGATCATTAAACATCACATTTGAAAATGTCCTTTAGAGAGAACATAATAATAATTTATAAGTAGCAGAGGTATAGAAGGTATAAAGTATTTTGAGGCTTCCTTCCTGATCCCGTCTCTAATGCATGTTCCTTGTGTTCAAGTTTGTCAGCGTATTGTGAGTTGTTGTAGCAGGGAACACCAAGAAAAGAAATGGGAATTTCCCTTTCCCTTTCCTTTCCTGTCACAAAGCACATTGCATGTTTCTTCAAGGACACAATATTGAAAAGGTTTTGGGCCTCACATTCTGCAGGACTTGTCCATAGTAGAAATTTGTAGGTTTTACTCAAATTTCTTTCCAGAGGTTCATGTCAGTGCAAAGTTTTATTTGTGATGAGGAAACGATCTGAGGGAAATAATGTGACTTTGCAGGCGCATCACCTCTCCCTGTCACCAAAACCATACTCCTTTGTGTTTACTGAACAAATATATTGTGAGAACTCCAGATTAATACTGCTCACTAAGCATTTATAAACTCTGCTCCTGTGTGGCACATGGGTGAAATTGTGCCACAGCAGCTTGGACTGGCTGAAGAATGAGGGAACAGGGCCAGGAGTGCCCAGCCTCTGTTTGCCTTTGAAAGGCAGAAACTTAAACCTCAAGTTGTTTTGGATAGTAAGTTTGACATTTTGTTTTGGATTCAGTTTTAAAAAATGTTTTCTGTTGCTTCCCACATAATTCACTTGCATTCCAATAAGTCTCAAGGATACTGGGCTGAACCTCTTTGCCATCATAAGGTGTCTGTGGATCCAATGTAGCCTACAAGGATCACTCATGGGATTTTTGTCCCCTCATGGCAGAGCCAAACCTCTACTTTGCCATCCCCCCAAAAAATCCTGTTTAGGAGGAGGGCAGGCCTGTGAGGATGATGCGACCCTATTTTACAAAAAGGAGAAATGTTTATTTGGGGGGAGTGCTTCCCAGGGCTTTCCCTGGGGGTCTAGGTTTTGCTTTCCTGTCCTGACTCAGCTCCCTGCTTGCCTGTGTCTGGAAGATGTGTGTCTGTACCTGTATCTGGTTATATAGACACAAAGCTACATTGAATTTTTTTGTTCTTTGTTTAATATATGGGACAAAGGAATGTGTGGCTGTGTGGCTGTTGCCTGGCAACTGGTGAAGCTCAGGTGGAAACTGGGAAGAGGTTCTGTGTGTGTGGACATTGAAAGCCTGTCTTGCTGCTCCTGCTGCAGCCATCTCCTTGGAGAGGTGAATCCCTCCTTAGAGAGCTGGGGCTCCTAAAACTGGAAATTAAAAACCTTTGTGTAAATTCTGACCCTCTCTGTCCTGGAGAGTGCTCATTATTCCCATCTTCTAAAGAAACAAAACACTGCTTTCATGTCCCCTTTCATGCAGAAACGTGGCTCTGTGGAGGGCAGCCCTGTCTCTCAGTGCCAGTGAAAGTGTTTGGCATTACAGATTATAGTGATGTTTAGCACCAGCCCGTGCAGCTGGGCTTACTAAAAATAGCCTTGGAGAGAATTCAGTGAGGAAAAAGTCAAACTGTATAGAAGGATTTTATTTATTTTTAAGGGCTAAACTAAAGTTAACTTTCAGCCTCTCTTTCTCAGTAATGTGTATTACTGAGTGCTCTGTGTAAATGATGTCAAGCCTCTGGGTACTATCAGCTAATGATTCCTACCCAGCTGTGTGTCAGTCTCTTCCAACGAGGTGGGATGGTGTATTTACTGAAGTGGAGGAAAAAAAAAATCCCAAGACAATGAAAGGATCATCGCTGCATCCTTAAGAGTTGTAGAGTTAGACCTTTCCCCACCTGAGCTTTCCTTTGCTGTCTCCAAGCAGTCTCCTTATCCCTCTCTACTGTACTGGTGAGAGTTCTGCTACTGTGTCCATCCCTGCAGTGTGTAGTCAGCAGCAACATCACCTTGGAAAGCCCTGCTGCTGTGTGGTGTAGAGAGAACTTCAGTGGATTCTGTTTTTCTTACACAGGAGCCACCTGGAAGATGAGTAGGTAGAATCTAAGCTTCTCCCTGAAATTTTTCTAGCTGCTGTTAAGACCGCTTTTTGTTAGCTTTTGGTGATGGGATTCAGGGAGGTTCAGCATCTAATAAGTTATTCTATTTGGTAAATGGGAGATTTCAACAGTAGCTCTGTGTTCAGGTTGTGAGTACTCACAGCCTCTTCTAACACGATGCATCTAAGGCAAATTATTTGGAGGGAAATGGTTCTTGCATTCCACAATACTTGTGATATTTTAAGTGTGATGACCCTACTGCTTTTGTTATGTGGGAGATCCACATTCCAATCGTAATGCTGAATAAAACAAGCTGTGGAAACAGCCCACGCTCTTTAATTCCAAGGAAATGTCTCAGAATTAGACTGCAAACAACATGATTGTGTTTTTGGTGTTAAATCCTCTCTGGATCAATTGCATTGATTTCATTAAAACACAAGTCTGGCTGTTCAGTACAATATCAATTTGATTACGTTTTGTTGTTGCTCTATAGAGTTATGTCGAATATTCAGACATTTCCTCAAAGATAATGTTACTCCTCATCTTCTCTTTGATAGAAATCACTGTAGTATGTGAATTATAATTGCATGAAACATTTGGGAGGATTACTTTACCTGAAGATGTCTCCTGAGTGGCCAGTAATTCTTTTCTTTTTGTCCTTTGATGAAATACCAATTTATTTATTTGGGTATCTGAGGGATTGATTTAGAAGTAGCATGCAGATTTCCCTCTTGACTTTTGAGGAGAATTGGTGTAAACAAGTAAGCTGGGGAGGTCTCTCAGGGTTTGTTGTACTGGTGCAATGCAAAGACAGGGTTGTGCATTAAGCAGGAGGAAGGTTCTATGCTCATTATGTGAGAAATGTAGGGTAAAGCTCAAGTTTAGGCCATAATGAAGTTCTTACTCTTGATTATATTGTACAGATACAGCGGCCAATAGGACTCTTGCTTTCAGTGGGAGCAGAATTTGACATATGAATTAAATTTTCAGCTCTAAGGACCTAATTCTTCAAAGAGTTTAAAAGCTGAGGTGAGACCAGGCATATTCATTACAAAGGTCTGTTTTTGTGGAGTCCATTAACACAGTTGGAAGACAATGATAATGCTATTAAATGAGTAGATTTGAAAATGCTGGGAATTGGACAATGGGAAAATTGTCTTGTTAACAGGAACCAATGAGCTGGTAACCTGAAATTAGACCAGTGGGACTTATACTTTAGAGATACTTGGAGCTAGAGGCAGAAGGCTCAAGATTTCAAGCACAGAAAATACGTATTTTTAAATTCCAGATGAAATTGAGAAACCACGATTACATGTTGTCTTTTAATATATCCCAATTTGCAAAAGTCCCTAGTTCTGTAAGACCAAAATGAAAATAACAATCTTGACCTTAAAGATTTCATAGCCAAGCAAAAAGGAGCTTTGGCACTGGGTGATGTTTGAAAGGGAGGATTACAGGAGTTTCCTGATTTCTTTTTATCTGTCATTTTAACTGTTGAAGGCTTTGCAGAAATGGTACCTCCATAAATGCTTTTCCAGGGAAGATCTGCTCTTTGCTGGTGGAGTATTCTGCAAGTTTGTTGGTTTAAAAAAAAAAAATTCAGAATTATGAGATCTAGAAGTTGTCACTAATATATTGCACATTAGGGCAACTTAGTGCTTTAGAACTGTGCAGAAATAATGGGGAAATGTACTGATTTTATATGAATGTTTTATGAAGAGAGAATCTAAAAAAATCTGATTTAGCTGATTTATATTTTTTTATGAACAGCATTTCATAAATGAGTAAATTTGGCCAAGGACAAATGGGGCAAAAGCCAGCAAATCAGCAATAAATAAATTATCATTTTTGTAGGGCTAGGGATCTTCAGCACTGGTTTTTGAACAAAAATAAACAATTTTCGTAATTACAGAGAATGTTTGATGTTAAATGAAAAATTCAAATAAAAGGGACATGGATAATCTGCATGATTATATTGATAGGGTATTGTTATGACACACCTGAATAATGAACATATGATGCCATATGCTCCTAGCTAATTAATATTCTTATTGGTTTAATGAGACTTGATCTTAAATAGATAAAAACTCAACATAATTTAACAATATTTTAATAATTTAAATAAGATTTATTTAGATTTAAATTATTAGGAAAGGGAAGTTATAAACAGTGATGCTTCAGGCATGAAGTAGACAGGCAATATAAGGTTTAAGGTTAGGGGAGTATTTTACATTCAACTCTGACCTGGCTGCTCATCTGAACCACAAAGGCAATTCTGGCCTCCCAAAACCTCTTGTAACATCTTGGCACAACATTGCACCTACAGAGACTTTGGCAAAACGAACTATTTTTGGACTCGTGGGAAGGAATTGGTACCTGGAAGGAAATAGGACTATAATTTCTTCTCATGGAGCTGCCTCATACCCTTCTGCTATAGGAATTATTCTGTGTTTTTCCTAAATCTTACTAGATAAAGCTGTAAATCTTCTCAGTGCAATTTCAGACTTTCATTTAATAACACATGCAGTAAATCTATAATTTAATTTATGTACCTGTGGAGGTTGTTAAGCAAGATAAACCCTCAAATATTAAAATAATAATAGAATTTATGCAAATCCCATTTCCCGCCTGAAATAGTGGGTACTATTTGTCAAAACACTTTTTCTTTCCTTAACACAAACTCTGTGTTGCTGCTGATTTTCATTTTGTTGTTTTAAACCAAAGTAGGAATCAAAAATAATTTCAAACTGATTTGATGCTTAATTTTTCATATAAAAAGCCCTCACAAAACAACAACACCAACCCCTATGGTATGAAAACAGTAATTCTCAAAGCAACAGCCTGAGCCTCTACCTGAATTTTCAAACTTTAAATCTGAATTGTGCACTTAGGTCAAGTTCTGGTTTAGTATGTTATGTCTTTATTATACTAATGGAAGAATAATGATATTTTGGCTGGGGAAATGCTATATGGCCTTATCCCAGGCTTTGCATCCTTCCCCTTCTCTTTGCTTATGCACATTTTAAGACTGGGTTATTTTCCCCTTTTTGAGGAGGAGGAAAACTCTTTCTCTGATGTTGTTTTCCTGGATATATTAGTAGGAATGACTTCCCAATTATCTTTTTTTCCCTACCAAAGTGAAAATTCAGATAGTGAGCCCAATGGTGTAAGTGCTGTGTCATGCTGAGATCCTTCTCCCAAGGTCCCAGATCCTGGTAGTTTCTGACACATGGGGTGAAATATTTGGTGAGAAGGTTCTTTTATTAACAAGGAATGCATGGAAGTGCTTTATTTTCTGTTTCCTTACCGGGCTCCTGTAGTTCTGTTTTGTGATTATCAGTCATGGCTTGTGTGAATGCAATTTCTTACATCTGATTTGTGAGCTGTGGTCTTCTTAACCATGGCTAATATCAAATACTCACTCTTTTATAGCATGATCTCTAAAATAGTAGGATTTTTTTTGCTCTAGAGATTATCTAATTCATTCTTTTCTCTGTAGTCAGGATGTTGTGGGAGCTTGCTTTGGGTATTGCTTTACAGTTCTGCACTAAATTGGCATGTGTTTATCTTTTTTTCCCCCTGCATTTATAATCTTTCAGTCTTTAACAACTGTTCTGTTATATTTACTGAACTTTGAAGGGCTCAGTTTCCTGTGAAGGTAGAAGAGTTAAGTTCAGCTTTGCTGTATGTAAAGAAGTTTTTAACAGGGAAATGCCCTCTGGAGTGCTGCTCTGCCTGCTTTGTTCTTGAAAAACAGTAACTACTTTAGGGATTCTGTAAGCTTCTGATTTAATTCCTGGATTTTCATTGTAAGTGAGGAATGAACAAAACAAAAAATAGGTCAAGCTTTAGAGAAATTCAAACCTAGATTTGTTGAAGGAATTTCTGCTTTGTTCTGTGCATAGTTCCTGCTGCTCTGCCCCAAGATTTATGCCCATGTGAAGAGTGGGGTGGAACTGGAACTCTGAAATTTTTGAGGTTTTCCTGTATTTCCATAAGCATTTCTGGTGCTCAGCCCACCTTATTGCTGAAATGTCAGCGATTTTTTTTTTTAAATTTTAATCACATTTTAAAACGTGATTCATTGTGAATGCTTTTATTGTATGTTGGGCTAGGAAGGACAGATAATGGAATTTTGATAACTAAATATCAGAAAGTAGAAGAGATCTCATTGTTGCAGGAGCTGAAAAGTTAAGATATTTATTAAAGTTCTGACAATTGTGACAGTCATCCTCGCCTGCAAATGTCAGTGCATTATAAACTTCCATAGCTTCCTCCTTGTTTCTCAGACTCTTGTCAATCACTGCAATTATCACATAAATCAAAAGTCACAGCATCAACTTTTTTTACTTCCCTGCTGCATCATTTTTAGTCTTAACATATGATGGAAACTGTGATTTTTTTTTTCTAGAATATTTGACAGCTGCTTGCTATTAATAGAATTTTTTTTGAAAGCACTGCCTTTGAACCCTGCACACTGCTCTGAATGCCCAGCCACAGCAGGGGAAGCCCTTGCCTGTGTTTATTGCTCTTACTGCATCTGGATTTTAATGAAATATTGCAAACAGGACTGTACACAATCTTACATAACTGACCCAAAAAGGGAGATGCAATAAGGGAAAAATAACCACGAAGGAAGAAGTTATATGATGAAACCTTAGAGATGGGGGAAAAAGTTTAATGTAAAGAAAAGCAAGTTGCCTTTTGGTAAAAGGTTGGACATCACGGAATTGGAGATGTTTATCTTTTGCATCCTGGGTACCTCAGTCTGTTTTAAAGACAAATCTATTGTGCACCATGTTCTGGTTGCATTTTTCTATTCCATATGCAAAATGCTGAACAATGAGATGCTAAAGACAAAACATGCTGGGGCTTCCCTAGCAGCTTCCAGCTGTGGCAACAGATAGAGCCCCAGGTCCGCCATCAAAGTGTGTTTCCACTGAACAGACTACGAGTTTGGATTTTAATTTCTTCTCCCCCCTCACTTTTAAACTGCCTTTTATGTCTGTGCTGAATAATGCATCTAGAAATCTGAAATAAATGGGTTACAATAGTTGAGTTATTAAATTCCTGATGGTGCACAACTGAAGTCAATGGGGACTCACTACTTATATCTGTGAGTGCAAGATCAAACCCTAAAGAAGGCTATTGCTGCTGAAACAATTCCATGTGTTTTTCACAAGTACTGATATATGTATATAAATATATATATATATACACACACACATAGACACACACATATATAGAGTAGCAGACACTCAGCTGTGTCGTTAATGGTTTTTCTGTTGCTTAATAAAATCTGATGTTTGCACAAATAGCTCTCAGATTTAATTCTTTTCAGTTCTTTGTTTATGATTTCTAAGCTTTAAAACAAAAATAAACGTTCAGGACGGCAATTAACAAGTCATTAAATTACTGTTTCATTTTAGTGTTTGTTTAGGATATGAAAGGTTTTATGCTTTTCATAAATTGGTTTCCCAGGAAATTAGTCCTTCAGTGCTATTCTGGCAAAATCCAGCTGGCAAGGATGTCTTGAATTGGCACTGTATCCTTCTGTTCAGAGCTCTAGCTATATTTGTATCCAGAAAGGAAATGATAATCAGACTAGTTACAAATTACCTGAATAAAGGCTTAACAAATCCTGTCCACTGCTTGGGTCTCTCAGGAACTCAGTGGTGTGGAGTTCTTTAGAGCAATTTCCTCCTTTGTCTTCATCTAAAGTTTGTTTCAGTCTGGCCACAAGTAAATAATGAAGTGATGGGAATTTTTGCTTGTGTTTGGTTGTTTTTTTAAAAATTTCAAACTCATGTAACTTATAATCTCCCAAATTTAAATGTATGTAATAAGGCCTAATTTTCATGTAACAGTCAAGTGATTAATCATTTGATTAGGTACACAACTTGATTAAGGAAAGATGTTTCTTTTCATCATGACGGTGAATAAGAAAAGCTTTCTCCAGAGACTGAAATGCCTTTTCCAGAAGTAGGTAGCCTGAATAGCATATCTGTTGTTGTTTTGCTGGCTTTCCCCTTTTATAGTAATTGAATTATTTTTTGGGGCAATATTCTGGAATTCAGTCTTTTCCTGTTAGCAGGAAATTCTATGACAATATCTCAGATTTCTCATTATTTAGGCATCCAACATCTTGTTCAGAGCTACATGGATGCTTCCCTTATTTTTCACAGCATGGCAGCCTTTTAAGTTCTGATTTTATAGTTTTGAATTTTCCCTGGTTTTTTGGCTTTAAGTGTAATCTTCAGTTAATTGTCTTTGTCAATGTACCCAGCAGCCAGAGTTGCTGCTTTGTCATTCACCTGCAAAATAAAATCAAAAAAGATTGACAGCTTTTCACATCCAGTTAGTGGCAATTAACTTAAACCTTTGACTGGCAACTACTTGGTCAAAACCACTCTTATAATACCAGTTCAGTTTGTACAAATCAAGAAAATTGTGGGTGAAGGCTTTGACTTACTAATGACAAAATTAGGCATTTTATACATCCAGTGAAAAAGCCTGAACTGTGCTGGAGTTACAGGTGACAGACATTGATATGCCATGTCCAGGATGTGACCGTGGTGAAACATGGTTTCATTACAATACAGTGTGGCTGATAAGGCTGTAATTAATGCCACCTGAATACTGACACAGTATCTGAGGTAGCCGGGAGCATTCTCCTCCAAGAGCATGTCTGCCTAACTCCTTGTGCTAAGCTTCAGTAATCCACTTCACTGGTTCCCCAGAGCATCGTTTTCCTGGGCACTGTAATTTCCAGCATTAGAACTGCACATCTGAGGCTGCTGTGGTGGAGTTGTGTTAGTATTTTTCATACAAAGCCCATTCCTCTCAGCCTGCTCACTCCTGCGTGAGCAGGAACATCCCATGGGCAGGTGCCCTGCCCATTGCTGTCCCCAGTGTGTCTGTTCTCAGCCAGAAATGCAAACAGAGCCTTTGGCCACCAGTGAGTTCACACTGGCCTTTAAAGGATTGGCCTCTCTGTGTTTGATGGGAGACTTCTCTGATTTTGAGAAGAAAAGTTGGAATCCACCTTTGCTTCAGACAGTATGCCTTTCCCTTAGGTAAATGACAGTTTATATTTTCTGGCTGTGGGGAGAAATACATTAGGTGAATTAAAATCACCAGTTAATGGTGAAATAAAACCAGCCAGTTACAAGAAAGTGGATTTTCATACTGCCATCCATGTCCTTACAGATTCTTCTGTTCTTGCATAGGCAAATCTACAGTTGATAGAAATAATTTCTTAGGAGGCCGCTTGCTGTTTATAATTTTTGCTTGATAATCAACTACTGACACCTATGACAACCATGTGCAAAATCAAGTTAGTCAACTTTGTATTACTTGATCAGAAATTTCTGTCTTTTTGCCTGAAATTCTAAAACAGAGCAGTAATATCAGTGACTTGAAAGATCTAGGTTTGCTTTATCAGAGTCTCCTTGCTACCCTTAAGGCCCAGCTTTGCTTGCTCTTCTTTTTGTCTTTCTACAAACCTGAGCAGATCCATGGTATCTGTGTCCTTGATGAACCATCTGAAACTGTGAAATTTGGAGAATCTGGAAGTGCTGGGAAAATTAATTATCTGTAATAAATAATTCTGCTAAACTTTATGCCACTGTACTACTGATTATTTACACCTAAAATAACAAACTGATGTTTTATGAGGCTGAGGTGATTCCCAGGAAGTAGCATCACCTGACTCACCAGAAAAGTGGATCTTATTGATGCACCATATGGGACAAAGATATTCTCAAATGCTACCAAAATAAAGACTTAAGTATGTCTTTCATGTTTTCTCTCATGTACTCTTATTAATGAAGTTTTTAATTCTTTGCTTTCTGTGTCCAGCTGAATGAACTGAAGTCAGATTTCCTATTTAGAGAGTATCGAGCAATCCTGCTCACACTCAGGCTCCTCTAAACCAATACACAACATATTTTTTTTCCTGACCTGGATTATTTTTTATCTTAAACAAATGTTAAGTGCTTTGAGAGGATGATTAAACAGACCATTTTAGTAAATGACTCTGACCTTGTCATTTACTTTTGAAAATCTGGTTTTACATCCAGACCGTATTTTTGTTCCATTTCACTGAGGATGTTCTCAATTTGCAGGCTGTGCAGATGTTTATTTTAAGATTTTCCAGCAGTTTGAAAGCTGTGTGTAAATCGCTGCCTGTGGAGGAAAAATATAAGAAAAAATAAAAAGAGGCAATGAATACTTTTGGGAAAGTGGATCGTTGCCATAGATGCATATTGGAACAGCAGTGGCAATTGTGTGATTCTTTCCCACAATTATTTAAAATTTAATTTTCTTATTTTTATTCCTAAATCAGAATTGAAGTTGTATAGGTGAGGAAGAGGAAACGTGCCCACTTTCTGCAAAGCTGTCCATATAGCTTTCTACACTTTCTGCAAGCTGTCCATACTCTGAATGTTGAGGTGTTTTTCTTTATAAAGAGCTGCAATATAACTTTTGACTTTACTAATTGTATTTTGGCTTGAGGCAGAATGACACACTTCCAAAATACACCATTTCCATAAATGCACAAATAAGATGTTTTTATAGTACATTTTCAATGTGATTTACCATCCCATATGTCATCTGTTAATGTGGCGGTGGCGCATTTAGTGAAGAATAGCAACAGGGTAAAAGTTTTAGGCTTTCCAGAATTTCTCAGTATTACATCTTCTTTTCGGTGTGTGTGTTTGTGTTTTGTTTTCATTTTTATTTTCCTCTTGCACTTACCACAAAACATTAAATAATTTTGTGCTGAAGGGTTTGCTTGCTCCTGTGAGCCCTTGTCACTCTTGGTGTTGATCCAGCATGTTTATTTATTTTCCTCAGACTTGGAGAAGTACTTTCTGTGCTATCCAACAGATCAGTAGGATCTGATTGATGAAGGAGGAGCTGCCTATGAGATCCTAGTCCTAAAGACTGTCCTTGGTGGTTTAAAGGGCACTTAAAACTTGGAACAAGTCTTAAATATGTGTTCTGGGACCTTATGTAAGAGCAAGATAAGAGCAAGCAGTGGTGCCTGACTAAGATGTAACATTATTAAACTTTGTCATTTATGCCTTTTATTTTCAGTCCATATTCATCCTCATCTATGCATCCCAAAATTTGGATTTCACAGTAAAATAGATTGTCATCATAACCAAAAGCATGTGGTATAACTGTTCATTTTTTCTTTCCTTTTTGTCTGTACTTGCTACTACTGCTGTATGAAAATGTTCTGTCTGTAAATCAACTGGAGCTGGAATGGAAATAGCTTCCTTTCTCTTCAGCCATTGCAATAATCAAAAAATAAAAGATATCTATAAAAAATTAATAAATTTTTTTGAACAGCACTGTAATGCATGTAGCCTAAAATATTTGAAATCATGTGATGGGCTCCGTGTGTAGTCAAAGCCATGAGGAAGACTTTAAAATAATGCCAAAAGGAGCACTGTATCTTCATAAAGACTTTTTTTTTTTAATTTATATATTTAAAATATGCTTTTTGACATAGGTTTTTCTTTTGTTGATGTAGTCTTTATTAGACTGGCAGCCTATTTTACCTTAAAATCTGTACCGTAGATTAATACTGAGCATGAAACAAGTGTAAAGAGAATTAGTTACCTGTTTGTGAGTGCCCACAGGCTGCGCAGGAGTTTGGTGGATTACCACGTGCAGAGCAGGGCCTGCAGGCAGCAGGTGATTTCCCCAAGTATTTTTACCTTGTACCTGTTCTCAGTTAATCACTGCAGAGCCAGGAGGGTTTGAGAGGCTCCACTGAGGAACAACTTCCAAAGCTGTATACAATGCTCTCCTTATCTCCTGCTGTTGGAAGCACTGTCAGTGTGGAGTAAAACTTACACTTCCTAAGGAGCTTAAAGGAGAGGCTTTCTGACTCTTCAGCAGTGCACAGGAATGCTGGTGTTGCTGCCACTTGCAAGCAAAATGGCAAATGTCCTGGAAGTGAGTTTCATTTGGGTGCTGCAGGACTTATCCTTTGCCCTGTCTGCATTTTTATTCATTTGTAAAGCTGACTGGAATTTTAAAGAGAGGAGAAGCCCTCATTTGAAAGAACAAGTGTCTGTTTTAATTCACCCTTTATTTTTTTGAAAGCATTAGTTGCAATTAAGGAAGCTCCAGCCAACTAAATTAAATCATCTGGCTGGAACTCCAGAGGCAGTTACCACCAGTGTTCATTATTTTTCAAACTTCCTTCATAAATGTCTTAAAATAAAAATTACTTATTTTTCTGAGGGGCTCTGATTTCTGCAGTGAGTAAATACATTGTGGAAGCCTTTTGAATAAATAGTTTAATATTTTAAACTCCATGGCTCCTTTTCATGTTACTTGCTGACCACTTCAGTCAAAATTAATTAGAATTTCTTCCTGAGCCTAGAAATCTAAGTGTCTTTTTGTATCCAGTTTTTGGTAACATCTTGTTCTACAGCTAAATTATAACTTAAGTTCTTATTATAATTAGCTTCATTTGATTTTAAGAATGTTTAACCAGTAGAAATGCTCCAATAGCTTAGAAGATTATGTAGTGTATAAGCCAGCTGGCAAACACTAAAAATGGAGTATCTATTGTGATGGTCTTAGAAACAGCAGAGTCCCTCTCTTGTATTTGGGTGCATTTTTAGGATTCTGATTCCTCCACAATAAAGTGCACAAGCCATTTTAATTGAAACACTTTTTAAATTTGGAAATGTTTTTATTTTTCCATCTTAGCATTTTGAACATTTGAGATGTGGAAAACTTCCAGCAATTGGGCTGTACTCCCCTTGTGTGTTTGTTTGTTTTTTTCCTGAAGATACCTCTGTATGTCCTCCACATAACTGACTGGTGTGCTCTTGCCTATTCAGGTTTTTCCTATTGGATAAACCTGGCAGAGCCAGTGTGAATGAGACTCACTTGAATTTGTGAGTGAAGGATATTTTAAATCACAAAATCCAAGCCAAGCTGGGTAGCCCTATTCAGCTCCGTTTAGGCACTTGACAGGTAGATTTTGCTCACTGGTTCCCATTGTTCAGGGTTTGTTCATCGCCCCAGATTCTTATCCACAAAGTAATTCCTCTGAAATCAAAACCATTGCTTGTCCTGAGTGCTCCCTCATTGTGAGAAGAGGTAAATTCTCAGTTCAATCCACTGCAAGAATAAAACTGTTGCTTATTTATGTGGGAGGGCTGGCAGCATTGACTGTGTATTTATTTTATCCACTTGAATTCCTCTGTGACTTATATGTGTGAGTCTGATTATTTGTCAGTTGTGATCCAGGCAGGTCATGAGCTGGTTTTGTCTTACAGTCATGCACAATCAATAATGGAGCAAGCAGCTCCTGATAAATATGAAAGAATTTTGGCATGTTTCTGTTGGCAAATTGCTTGTGAACAGATGGTAGAACTTTCAGAATTAGTTGAAGTTTTTCCTATTCTGCCACCTGAAACAATCAGATCTGAAGCCATCTGAGTAAGTGTTAATTTACTGCCAATGTGTGGTGGAGTAATTTATGCTGTTCAGTCTTGTAGATGACTTGAATGCATAAACATCAACTTTTCAGTGAAGGAAGATTTTTCTGAGAGTTCTCTAGCAGTGTGGCTGTTGTGCTGGTTAGTTCAACTTGTGGTTTTGTGAATGTTGGTTCCTAGTTACAGTCTGATCTGACTCCCACTGAATTAAAAAGTCATTATCTTTAATGAAAAATGCAAATTTTTTTGTGTTCTCTAGTGTGTTTACTATCTCGGTGATGACACACCCCAAATCTCTGAGGTGGGTTTCACAGGCTGAGTGTGATGGAGAAGTAAAGCACCCTGTGTCCTGAAAGTCCTGTCATGAGCTGAGATCTGTGGTTTTAGTGGCAAAATACTTATTGAAGTGAAATATACATCAAGTGTGTATATATCTATATCTATATCTATATCTATATCTATATCTATATCTATATCTATATGGTTTATGAATAGGATGCAAACAACAAAGATATTTATGTAAAGTTAAATGAACATTTTTACCCTGGTTCTTCTGTAAATAATAGCATTTCAACCCTATTCTTTATCAGTGTATTTTGAGGGCTTCATTTTAGACCTTCATTTCCTCTTGCACCATCCAAATGGTGCTCAGGGATACAAAGGATGCAGATGGAGATCCACTGCTACGTGCTATTTTGATGAGAATTTTTGCTGTTTTGATGAAGATTTTGAATGAGAAAAGAAACAGTTCAGGTTGAGAAGCAAACAAAACATTGGCAGGGGTGGTGTGTTCCATGACAGCATTTGACGGTGTTATGGGGAAATTGGCATCAGGACCTGGGTTCTGCCTGAGCTCTTTCACTCACAGTTTTGTCCAAGACAATATCCAGAAAACCTCTTCAGTGAGGTGATTTTAATTGCTAAGCATCTTTGTGTGTTTTTTGTGTGTGGGATTTTTTTTTTTTTTGTTTAATTAATCAATAGAGTAGGAAACTTCCAAGAAATATATTATTGTATAGTTAGGAGAGGAAATTAATTTAAAACCAACCAGATTTTTGTATATTTTTGCATTTACAGGGGGTTCTATCCAGGATCATTGTCTCCATTTCTGATTTATCATTGAGTGTGGAGTAATTGCAAAATAAACATGGTCACTGAGGCAAAAGTAATGCATATGACAGGTGGATTTAGATGAGACCAGACTTCAAGCTACAGGCTGCCTGGGTAAACTAAGACTGCTTCAGTGCTGAGGAGAAAACCAATGTGGAGATGTCAAGGGAGAGTTACACAAAGCAACTAATGATGTGCATTTCCATTCCCTCCTGTTCTTCTGTGGACTTTAAAGAATCTCAGTCTTTTAAAATTCTAAGATACATCTCTGACTCTGCATGATAAATTTGTGATTATCTAATCCAATTTATATGGTAAGAGGGTAATTTCTTTATTCTCTGCATTACAATTTGTGTCCCTGACTTGGTAATTCCCTGTGGAGGACAGGTTCTTTTATAGGGTGCTTAAATCTGATTCTAATTTAACATAAAATCTGAAAGAATGAGGAAGCTTTTAAAATAATGCTTGATCACTTGCAACAACCACATGGATTGTTTTAAAGGGAATTGTAAACAGATTTTTTTCTGCAACACCATAATGTAATGAACATATGATAATGAACTAATGAAAAATTATAATTTATCAAGCCTTGATGACTGTTCTAAGTGATCTGCACCGTGCACAGGAAGGTTGTGAGAGAGTGGTGAGTTGTGTGTTTTGTAGTGGGTTGACCCTGGCTGGGTGCCAGGTGCCCATTCAGTTGCTCTGTGACTCCCTTTTCCACTGGGAGAGGGGAGAGAATCAGATGGAGTGCAACCAGCAGGGTGAGATAAGGCAGTTTTATCACAGTAAAAGAAAGAAATAAGTGGAGATCTGGATGCACAAAAGCTAAAGATGAAAAAAGTCAGTCTACTTTCCATCATCAGTGATATTCAGACACTTCCTGGGAAGCAGGGCTTCAGGACGTGTAACAGTTCCTCCAGAAGGCAAACACTGAAACTCACGAATGCCCCCCCTTCCTCCTCTGTCACTTAGCTTAAATATCTGAGCCAACGTCATATGGTATGGACTATCCTTTTGGCTAATTTGGGTCAGCTGGCCTGGTGGTGTCCCCTCCCAGGATCTTGCCCACTCCCATCCCCTTTGGTGGGGGAAGGAATGTCAGAGGGACAGCGCTGCTCAGCGGTAGCCAAAACACTGGTCTATTATCAACGTCCATCCAGCTACCAATGCAAAGCACAGCACAGTAAAGGCTGTGCACTTTACCTTGGTCAGACCCAATACAGTGTTCTGCAACACCCAGGAATGGACCTGGGATCTGTTTTTACAAGGAAGATTGAGAAGTAAGAATAGGGCATTGGGAGGCTGAGGAAATGAAAACATAACCTGACTGAGTGGATCATCTGAAGATGGGGACTGTGTGTTTGGAGAAAGAAAGAGACAATAAGGAGGAATAATGCAAGGTGAACGTGGGGCCTATGTTGACAAAACAAAGTGTTTGGGGAGGAGGTTGTAGAGGTGGTCTCATAGAATTGAAGCTGGGTGTTTTGGGGATTTTGATTTGGTGTGTGGGATGTTATTGGGGGGGGGTTTGTGGGGTTTTTTTTTGTTTGTTTTTTGCTTGCTTGAGTTTTTTGTGTTTTGTTGTTGTTTTTTAATTAACTGTTCTTAGGGCAATTCAGAGCCCTGTGTTCAAGCCTTTCTTGGAATGTGACTCTCTCTGAAGTCACAAGTACAGCCAGAAGCCAGTGTGTTTCCAGACTGGTGTTTGGAGCCTCTGCTGCCTACACCAACACTGTTTCTCTCTCTAGCACTGCTTGTTTTCCTTACCAGGGCATATTATTTAAGCTATCAGCTCTAAATTTCCCCTTCCCTTGCCTGTCTTCCCTTGTGCACTGGTAGATTGTACAAGATTTATGTACAGGTTCTATGCAGTAAGATAAGGGATCTTCAGGGAATAAAGTGATAAGACTTCTCTTGTCTTTCTAGGAACTCTAGAGGTGATAAGCATGGTCATAACCAAGTACATGTATCTGGTATATCTTGTGTGCAGGGAGTTTCGTAAACTCCCATTATGTGGGTTTTAAAAATAATTATATAAAATAAATGAAGCCACAAAGTGAAAATTGAGGAAATAACACTATTCAGTTCTTAACACAAATTCAGAGTCCACACTGAAAACTGTAATCGTTTCCTGAAACTCCTCATCTGACTCTTAAAAAACCACAAGGGCTTTCAAAGTGGGCACCGCTCTTCCTCCTGTGATTCTGAGCCATGGAGGAAGAAAGAGCCACCCTAGCATTTAACTTTTTGGGCAAGATCATACTTCCAAATTCAAATTGACTTATGCAGTTTAAGGTATTTGACTTCCAAAATCATTGCCTTGACCAGAGGAACTAGAAAGGGCCAGGTCTGTCCTGTAGCTACAGTGATGCTTGATAAAAGAGTAGGATGAAAAATATTTAAGTGAGAAAAAAAGTAAGAAAAAAGAGTGTTTTGTAAACAGCTCTAAATGGATTCCTTGATCATTGACACTGGACATGAGTTTCTCCTTCCTCACATTTTTTTGCTGTGGTAAGAAAATGGAAGTTTCTTGCATTACCAAAGCAATGCTTATGTATACTGACTTGAAATCTACTGTGTGTTTTTATGTAAAATAATACAGAAAATTCTTACTGCACACAACAGAAAACTAGACTTTGAATTATACCTAAACACTTAACAACATATTTTAACTTCCCTTGTTGTGCCTTATTAAAGTGTGCAGATTTATATGAGTTTATTGGCTTGTTGTACCTGGTTTTGCTCACAAACAACAGTAAGCACACTGATTTACAAGTGCTGTTGATAACTTATCAAGTACAAATGCTGGTGTGTTTTTATGGGACCTGTTAGGATGGAAGCAGGGAAATAGTTCATTTGAATACATTGCTACAGTGCTATCAAATTCATGCCATAGCTGTGGGGTTTTTTGCTGCTTATATCCCTTTTTTAACATTTTCTTTATGTGGTGCATGTAACCTCTGGCTGTTTAGGATGAGCTAGAAAGGTATAAGCATATGTTCTTAGATGATGATTACAGACAATACGTTGGCAATCAATTGTTTTGGGGGCAGATGGCCATCAAAAATCCCAGCAAACCATAACACTTACTGGTTTGCAAGATTTATTTTCTAGAAACTGAACAAGCTGCATGTGGGATCTCGTGCTTCTGGATTCCTTACTTCAGATGCTTTTAAAGAGGGTTTTGGCCATAAATCATGGCAGGCAGGGCACTGAGGGGAGGGGACACCTGACCAGGCCACAGTGGGAAAGAGTAGAGTCATAGGAATTAGTAGTTATGCTAATAGCACTATCCTATATTTGGTCAAGTTTCCAGTTCTTGTTTCCAGTTGGCTCCACACCTAGTTCAAATAAGGTCATATCCTGAGTTCATGTTGTGATTGGACCTGTGTCCCTATACCTGGCTACGTTTGCCCTGCCCCTGGTGTCTTTGGAATCTAGTGTCTGTACCTGCACCATGTTTGCTATTTTCATTATTAAAGTTTTTATTTTCTGGGCTAGTTCCATCATTCCCATTCATCTTTATTAGCCAGCTCCTCCTGGCTAAGCCGAGCAGGGGGACCCCAGTGGGCTTCTAAGCCCATATCTGGTGCCCGAACAGGGACCTCACATTGAGGTACCCTCTTCGGTTCGGTTTGGCTGGGTCTTGGCAAACCGGTTGGACTTTCTCTCTGCTGTAGATTAGTTGAGTCAGGCCTGACATCTACAAGCGACCTTCAGAGGACGACCTGTCTTCTCAGGATGCCTGCACAAAATGCAGGGTAAGCAGAGAGTGGACAGTTTTCCCCTGTTGTTTCTTCCGCAATGGAAGGGGCATTGCCTACTTCAATCCAAGTTTCACTCCTCTGCAGGATGAGGTTAAAACTGTCCATACGAGAGAGGGACTTATAGACGTTATAAAATACTTTTAGCAGACCACAGGAAACAGGTTGGAAAATACGAGTTAAAAATCGTTTTAAAATGGGTTTTGCAATTTCCTGGCTGCTGTGGCAGGCTCCACAGTGCCAGCTGGCACCACCGTGGGCAGCACGGCGCAAGACTGCACAGACCGTAAAATTGTTATTGCAGCATTTTGGGACTCGGTAGGAATTAAGCTTCATGACCTGTCTAGCAGAAGAGACCCTCTAGCACCTCGTATGTTGCCCGCCTTTCATGCAATTCTTGAGACCTTGAAAGCCAAAGAAAAACCACGCAGCTCTGAGTCCGACCCCACTCCATTCCCCCTCGCCCTGCCGACATGACAGGACTCTGGGGGGTCTGAGACCATCCCACCTTTGGTGACCCCTTCCCAAACCAAGACTGCTTTTAACCCTTCATACCCCCTCCCACCTCGTCCTTTGCTCTACCCTAGAGCTGAACTTCAGTCAATATTGCCAGTGTGCTCAAAGGAAACATTGGTCTGCTCTGTAACTTTGCTGCCCTGAGTTCAGATTTTTTTTCTACCCCTTGGGGTCCAAGACTGCAATTGCCAAGCTGTCTTGGATTCCCTCCCCTCCCCCATCTCCCCTGCACTTCCATCACTCCTCCTCCCCTCCTATTCATGTAAAAGTGATGCTAAAACGCATAGTAATGACTCTGCTGATGTGTATTCAATGCGAGACAGTGTGTCACTTGAAGTTTCTCCCCTCAGCCCTGCCCGTCCTGCCACCCTGCTCTGGACTACAACTCTCAGCATGCCTTGGGCCACTCCCCTCCTGGGGAAACCAGAACCATGCCCACCACAGTCCGGAAGGGCCGATCCCCAAGATGGAGGTGCCCATGCTGGCCACATGGGCAGAGGTACTGGGGGACAAGCTCTGTTTTCACAAAAACAACACTGTGCTTGCAAACTGCCCCCGCTCCTCGGTTGAAGACCTCATTTCTCCTAGATCCAGCAATTCTGTTGATCCATGACAGAAGACCCAGCCACGTACAGTAATAAACAGGAGGGGGAAGATTGGCCCTACATGGAAACCTCTAGCCTACAGGAATATAAAGGGACTGAGTAAGGCTGCCAAAAACTATGGAAGGAAATCTTCTTTCTTTAACAATCTAATGCAAGCTACTTTCCCTGTTTATCCTTTAACCCCTCATGACTTAAAACATGTGATGAATGTGCTGCTGTCTCCACTTGAATTCACACTGTGGGAGAGGAGTGGAAAAGACTATTCAACTGTTGTTTGTCTGTGCTGAGGACGAAGCACGGTCAGTGTTAACACTACAACACCTAGCTGGAGAAGAGCCAATGAGCCCAATGAGCAGGCTGCAAACCTCCTAAAGGCAGTGCTTGATGATATTAAAAACGCAGCAAGGAAAGCACTAATTCAAGTGCCTGATAATAATACACCTGCTCTAGACTTTATAGATATAAAGCGAAGGTCTAGCAAACCATGCATAAAGCTAAAGTCTTGGCTTCCCTTTGCCAGAATCATTCACAGAAAATTTTTCATCATCATATGGATAGTATACTTATTGCAGCTGGAAATAATCCATCTTTAGATGCAACTTTAAAAGCTACCATGATAGCCATCCAACAGGCAAGTCTGACCATCGGCAGAGAAAAAGATACAACAAACATCACCCAGGAAATATTTGGGACTTAAAATTCTCTCTCAGACTATACAGCATCAACCATGGCAGCTAAATGAGAAACCATAAACACGCCACAATTTGCAAAGACTGTTACAAACCATTAATTGGGTTAAGCCTTTGCTAAAGATCATTAATGAAGATTCAGTCTTGTTGTTTGTTTTGTTATAGGCTTTTTAATTTGGTAACTAATTCTGCTTATTTTACAGGTACCATTGAGAGAGCTGAAAATTCATTCCTGGAAACAGTTAGTAATGATCAGTTATACCCTTTGCTTAAAACCTCAATTTTTATTCTTTCTCAGAAATAGAATCCCTATTACTGTTATGCATGTATGTTCTCATACTTCTTTACTGGGATTCCTAAGAAAAGGTAATAAACAAGCTAACACCCCTACACTAACGCACTGTCACTACATGCCCTGACTGCCAGAAATATTCTTTGCCATCTATCAGGGCAGGAATAAATCCTAGAGGGCTTCACAGTTTACAAATCTGGCAAAGCAATGTTAATATATACATGTCTCAATAGACACTTTCTCATAAGCAGTCTTCGCCTCTGTTCACATAGGTGAATCGGCAAGAGATGTTACTAAACATTTTCTACAAGCATTTTCAACTCCCACAAGAAATAAAACCAGATAATGGGCCTGCCTATGTCTCCCAGAGAATACAGCATTTTCTTAAATCTGTGGGAGATCAAAAATGTTGCAGGCATTCCTCACTCTCCCATGGGCCAATCAATTATTAAAAGAACACATGGGTCTCTTAAACACCTACTAGAACAAAAGACCCCCAGTACTAATTAAGGATCTTAAATTATAAGGCCCTTTCCTCTGATTACTTGGGGGGAAGGNCGAACTTAAAATTGTGACGCGATCGCCAATAAATTTAGTTATTGATTTTTAATTTGGATTGGCTTGTCTCCATTCATAACAACCTGGGTTCCAGCAAAGAACATCAAGCTGTACCTGCAGCCTCTGCAAGATCAGGAAGCTCTACAGGAGGAACCCTGAAAAGAACCTGCAGAAAAGACACCTTGAGGCTTGCAAATAGTCATCCCTTACCTCTTGTTCAAAAACTAGAACTTATCGGGTTGGGCTTTATCTTTGTTCAAAACGGGTTTACTGATTTTTGTAATTGCTGTATTTATGTGGTTACCCTATTTTGTAAGTTGTCTGTTTAGAGTTTATCAGAAATCTTTACTCAATATTTTTCTAGAAGGCAGGGGGGATTGTGGGATCTCGTCCTGCTGGGATTCCTTACCTGAGATGCTTTTACAGAGGGTTTTGGCCATAAACCATGGCAGGCAGGGCACTGAGGGGAGGGGACACCTGACCAGGGCATGCTGGGAAAGAGTAGAGTCATGGGAATTTGTAGTATGCTAATAGAACCACCCTCAAGTTTCTGTGAGTGTTACATAGCAGGGGAGCGGCACAGGAGACAAAGACCACTGACCCCCAAGTTCATGTGGAACAGAGAGCATTTATTCCCAAGCCTTCCCTTATAAAGGGCGTTTGAAAGACCCGGTCTGGATAACTCCATTGGCTATAACTCTGTACCCCTTCAGGTTCTGGCCAGTGAGATGCCTGCCGCCTTGGGAGAGGTGTGATTGGGTGAGGCCTCTGTCAATCATGGTAACACCTCACCCTTCTTGTCTTTATAAATTTTGTGAACTGCTCTCTGTCACCCATCTGCAAAGGCCCTTTGCAAACAGGGTGACAGAAGACAGCATGGGTCTAATTTGCACTGGAGCTGCAGCATTCACATCCAGTATCTGTTAGGGGAGAACTCAGGCCACAAGCATAATGCTTATTGGTTACAAATTACAACTTATCTCTAAAAGCACAAAGCTATTTAACTCTTAACCCATTTAACCCTTAGAAACTCAACTATTAAAGAACAACCTGTAAGCCATTTATCCCTTGGAGAAACCCATTTATCTCTTGGAGAAAAACCCAACTCCCAGAAAACAGTTTGTAAACAGGAAAACAGTTTGTAAACATGAGAAATAATTTTTAAACAAATCAAGTCCTTATATGAACTGTCCATGAGGTAGGTGATCATTTGTGATCAGTTGTTCCGTTGAGAAGACATCAGGATGCTGTGTCCATTGCAATGCATTTTAGGCAGCTGAATATCATAGGATTATTATACTGTTATATGATATGTTGAAAGACATATTATATATGATGTTATATGATTGCTTGAAAGACACCATATTACCCAAGACTTGGAGAAGGGTGTACCCTCACCCCAACCTCTTTCCCCTTTTTTCTTTGTATAATAATTAAAAATAGAAACAAAACATGGATTTTGAACAGTAATATTTAGGGGGCTTGGGGGGGGGGGGGTTTTTTTTCC
>VXBC01005087.1:21730-41529 GCA_013399945.1 Ploceus nigricollis | reverse complement strand
TCTCTTTTTCACTATGAGGACTTGAAAAAACCTCTTCCAGACAAGGCTTTCTCATTTGTCTCAATGGAAAATGGGTTTAACTTATGCAAAGCTTCCACAGAATCATCTAGGTTTACTAATATATTTTTCTTTACCAGCCAGGTTCATGGCTTGATCAGGGCCATGAACTTGGTTGGGAGAGGTTTTCTGTATTTATATTGTAAAAACAAGCTTTTATTAATATCTAGTGCAAGAAAAAATTTTAACATGAATAACAGTGAAAGCAGTATACTTTTTTCCTTTTGTTAAAAATTAGAAATTTTGTTATTGACTTTAATAGGTGACTTTAAAAAACTTTGCAACTGAAATTCGCTTATGATGAATTGATGTCCTATATGTACCTCAGTGGATATTTTTTGAATCTTACCCATTTATCTTGAAGCAATGCAAGAATAATTACTAGGAGTACTAAAAAAAAGACATGTTAATATACATACTAGGGTTTCTTTAACACACAGTAATCCCTGCCTGAGACAGAAATGTAATGTTTTCCAAATAACTTTAGCAGAACTAGAGTATCAATTTTGGTTTCAGCAAATGCAAACAACAGTAATAAATATTGTACTATGAACTCTAAGGCAGATTTTACAAACAGTTGTAGATTTTTGTAACTCTTGTGTGATAATCCTTCAATATTTTTACTCTTGGCATATGTTATTAGTTTATTAGAGTCTTTGGAATATGAAAACCTTGATATATCAGGCGGTAAAGTGGTTGTGAGGCTCTTGAGAGCTGGAAACTTGCTGTTTGTTTGCCTCCTCATCATCCATTTGCAAGGAAAAACTGGCTTCTCACTGGACTGGGTGAGGGGGTGACTTGATTTCCACTGCTGTGAGACAGTTATGCCATGTATCCAGCCCCATCTCTTCGGGCAGACTTGAATGTTTCTGCTGTCACAGCACCAAACCCCTGTACGCTTCTTTCCACTGCTTTTTGTCGGGTGGGCTCCTCGCAGGGGCTTTTCCCCCGCTCTTCTTCTGGGTTTGATGTTTGCAGGAGCTCCTGGTGGTGACGTTCCCAGACCTGCCCTTGGATGCAGGGTCGGAGGCAGGGCCACTCCCACTGGAGGCACGGCTGTGTTCCACAGAGGTTGGCTTGGGTGCAGGGCCCTGCCCCCTGACGCAGGCAGGATTTGGGGTGTAGGCACGTCCCCCGATGTAGGCGCATTCAGGTTTCTCGGAGGCATGGCTTTGGAGCTAGCCCACTCGGTCTCCGGAGGGAGCAGTCTTGGCATTTCCATGGTGATGGGAGGTGCCGGCGGTCCCATTGCAAGTGGTGGGGGGGCGGTCTCAGCGGCCGCATGGCACGGTGTAATGGCTGCGGAATTCCCCTTTATCCTGGGAGGGGTCTAATTTGCACTGAGTGGTCCACATGAGTGGCCGCCATGTGACCTGGTCCCCCAGAATAGGGCGGCATGGCGCGCCCACCTGGCTCGGCGATATAGTGGCCCAGGGTGGCTGCGTAGTGATTACAGCAGTCCGGAGTGAACACGAGGCATCTCGGAGCTGCGGGGGCTGCGGCGGCCCCCATCTCTCCACGTGGCTGGATTGCGCAATTGGCACCGCCGCCTCCCTGGGCAGTGCTTGCATTCATGGCACGGGCAGCCCTCAGATTGTCTCTGTTTGCTGGGATTCCCCCACTCCCCAGGGCTGTGCCACTCCCCATGGTCACTCCGCAGCAGTCAGCCACGGTCCTACTGCAGCAGGGCACGTTTTTGTAGCGGCCGGGGCTTGCCAGCTCCCTGGGCAGTGCCAGCTCCCACGCGGGGTGGCACAAAGAAACAGCTGCACTGCTGCCCTACCCCTTTGCCTCTCATGTTCCAACTGTTTTAGCAGGTCCATAATGATTGACCAAGGCGTTATAGCACCGATGGCTGTGTCCTCACCATCAGAGGCTGCAGCAAGTATATATTGCCCAACCCCCTGCCAAAAGGGCAAGTTTAAAGTGGTCCCTTTGGACACATTTAGTTCATGGCTCTCACACCATGTGAGTTTGCAGAACCCGTTCATTGTAATTAATCCCTCTTTTTTTAAAGAAGAAGATCCATACCTTTAAGATGGAGTTTTCTGGTGCTGAAGTCCAGGCTCACATGATCTTGATAATGATTCTAGTTTGAAGCCACACAGCACTTTCCTCTGCCAAGGGATTTTTTGCCAGAGTTTTCCACTGCCTGCGGTAGGTTCACCACAATTCCACTCTCTACCCAGCTAAGTCCTAGTTTTACACCGTGCAGGCACCGTTCCAGCTTTTATGCCATCTGTATTCTGGTTCTGAACTGATTTCCAGCTTTTACGCCATTCCGGCTATTGAAGTGATACGTGGAATAAATAAATAGACTCCACATCCTGGTGTAGTTATAAAGTGGGTCTGTATGTCAGTGCCTGTGCGAGATATCTCTCCAAAAACTTGTGCGCCGAGCCTCAGTCTGACCCACATCTTTATTCACAAAGGTGTTCCATATGCAATACATTACACAACTTTTCCATGCATATTCAACCCCTGGCCCCACCTGTCCTCTCCTCTCATGCTAAAGAGGTCCACGCCCTTCTGGGCATGGGTGGTTTGCTGTGGTGGTCGCGCAGGGGTCTCTGGTGGTCTCTGAGCCTGAAGATTGTGGTCTTCCTCATGACTGAACTTTTGAACTTTTCTCCTCTGCGAGAGGTCCTTTGGTGCCTATCTGAGGATGTCTGTCAGTCTTGATAAGCTTGGAGACAGAGGAGCCCCATTATCTGGGTTCTTTGCATCTCTTGGTCTTCTCCAGTATTGTTCTTTATGCAAGAAGCTTCAGAGATTTGCATTTTCCTATGCCCTTTGTACCATGGCAGAGGTTTCTTAAGTAGGTTAAAAGGTTAAAATTCAACACATAATTCTACAAGCTAAAATTTAAATGTTTAATTCATTTTGTTAACTCAAGTGAACTCCAGAAATCTCCATTTCACTATGACACCGATTTCCAGCTTTTACGCCTTCTATATTCCGATTCTAGAGTGATTTCCAGCTTTTACGCGGTGCTCCTTTGCCCTGCGCCAGGCTATGGCTGAGTCCTGATCACTTTGTGGGTTACCACATGTGAGTATTACATGGCGGGGGAGTGGTGCAGGAGACAAAGACCACTGACCCCCAAGTTCATGTGGAACAGAGAGCATTTATTCCCAAGCCCTCCCTTATAAAGGGCGTTTGAAAGACCCGGTCTGGATAACTCCATTGGCTATAACTCTGTACCCCTTCAGGTTCTGGCCAGTGAGATGCCTGCTGCCTTGGGAGAGGTGTGATTGGGTGAGGCCCCTGTCAATCATGGTAACAGTTTCCAGTTCTTGTTTCCAGTTGGCTCCACGCCTAGTTCAAATAAGGTCATATCCTGAGTTCATGTTGTGATTGGACCTGTGCCCCTATACCTGGCTGCATTTGCCACGCCCCCAGCATCTTTGGAATCTAGTCTCTATACCTGTGCCACATTTGCTATTTTTGTTATTAAACTTTTTATTTTCTGGGCTAGTTCCATCATTCCCATTCCTCTTCATTAGCCAGCTCCTCCCGGCTAAGTCGAGCAGGGGGACCTCAGTGGGCTTCTAAGCTCATAGCTGCATATTTAAAAATGAAAAATATTATAGATCTGCATAGCTACATTTGTTTAGTTTGAGAGCAGCCATATGTTTCCATGTGGAGAGTCCAATGTGTCACTGCTGCAGCAGATGGAGGTGCAGCTCATCATCCACCTTGATATGGGGAGTTGTGCAGGAAGTTGTGGTGCCCTGCTTGGTGTTCTCATCTCACTTAAGGTATCCCAGGGGCTCTAGAACCTCACTCAGACTGAGTTTGTACTGCTGAAAGGAGCTTTATGTAGATATTAAGACACACAAGTTTCATTCTTCTGTTCTGTGATTCTGGGTTCAATCACACTTGTGAGGTACAATCACTTCTTGTCAGGTAGTTGTTTCTTAATATGAAGATTTCTCCTCTCTGGTAGTCAATTAAGTAATATTGCACAGTATGATACACAGAATATCTCCAAAATACTCAATACATCTATTTTCTGCTTAGGTTGCCCTGAATTTGATCCTTCTGGCCCGTATGAGTTATGTAAGACCAGTGTGATGCAAACTGATGGTGCAGATGAAATCTCAGTTTCTGAGAACACTTGTTCAGTGACTCATTTCTTCTCTCTCTATAAATATGGTCAAATGCCACGATGCACTGACTAGGGTGATGAGCTGTGCATTGGGCATGTTAATTTGAGGGCATATTTTTAATAAGAGACTCTTAATCCCTTGCCATGCTGAACCCCGTTATGGTTACTATTGGCTCTTGCAAAATTCAGAATTGTTAACAAATAACATTCAGTTTTGACTGCAGTAGGAAAAATATTTATGCTTGTTGTTTACACAGCAGACAGTGTTTTAACAGGTACCAAAACAGCAGCCATCTTCTGCCTCTTCCAAGTCACTACTCATCTAAACATTGTGTGAAAGTAGTGTTGTTTTTCCTAGAGTCTTAACTCCTCAAAAAAAAAAAACCCTGCTGGGTACTTTCCCATTACATTCTCCTCCAAGTAACTGATATACACTTATCTTGTAGTTACAAAAAAGTAAAGACTTTATCTTCAATGGAAGCTTTGAGGGGGTGATCTCCCCTGTTTGAACGCAAAGAAATAAGGATGGAAAGTTTTTTTTTTTGGTATTGTGTGGGCTCCAAGCCCTTAAAGCCTGAAAGAAACATGAAAGATATGTGATGTGTATAGCTGAGCACCTTTACCCTCCCCAGCATAAATCTTAGGGAGTGTGAGCACTGATGCAGCTCTGGGTACCTCAGCATTCCCAGCAGGATGATTGATGTTTTAGCATCATCCAGGTGTGTACAGAGGGACATAAAGAAGCTATTGAAAGGGTGGCTTGGTCCTTTCAGCTTTACTGGGGATTTTCTGGCTTGTTTAAATGAGGTGATAAACCATGCTGAGCAAGTGATTTATAGCAGGTGGGAGGCCAGCAGGGTAAGTATATCTAGCACTTGAGGGAAGCAGAGGGCATGGATATAAATGTGTCAGAAATATAATAAAATGTTTTGTGTTGCTGCTGATAGATGTATAATTACAAATGCCACCAGCATCATATTCCTACAGGAGGGAACTACAAACATTTGTGAACTTCTTGCTCTATAGAAATTCCCCAGCTTTTCTCTTCCCTCATGATCCTGCTGTTTTTCTTTGTAATTAAAGGGAATAATAAAAAGTTTTCTCTACCACAAATGCAAAGTAAATTATTCAAACCTATATGTATTTTTTTTCATAAAATAGTAAAAAAGTGAAAAGACCACAAACTTGAAATCAAGCTGTCTGCTGTGCTGAAGATGTAACTCACTGTCTGTTATTAGCACTGGGATTATTTGCCATGACTGTAACCTGAGCATTGAATTTGGATATTAAACTTGAAAAATTCTCCTTTCTGAATGCAGATAAGAAGTGGTCCTGCTGTTTTGAACCCTGAGTTAGACACGAAGCTGACCAATGACCCCAAAATAAGTTGTACCTGGAAGCCCAGTCCTTTGGCTCACAAATCATCTTATTCCAAGGTCTTTGTGGGAGAACAGATTGTAAGAGAATAGAGACAGTGCTGAAGGCAATCTCACCCCTGATGAGTTGCAGCTGTACTAATTACCAAAGAGTGGACACAGCCTTGCCCTTAATAGGTCGCAGCTATGTCCAATAAGGTTGGGTGTTATAAAAGAGTGAGTTAGCCAACTGAAGCCAGTCAAAGTTTGCTGACTGTGCTGTGAGGAGGAAGGATCAGGTGGTTGTGTGAGGGACATAAAGGGTTAGGTGGTTGTGTAAGGGACAGGAGGGAGTTGGCTGGTCATGCAGTTAGAAGAAGGAGAGAAGGAGTCAGTGTTGCATGGTGCTGCCCAAGAGAGAAGGTATGAAGGTTTTGTTGTAAGATAATAAGGGACTGATGCTTGTGTTAGTCATGAGTCTAATGTCAGGTCTTTGCCTGAACCATAGAACTACCAAAAAAAGTTTTTATTCATAGCATAGCAGAGACTGCTACAGTCAATATTCCAAGTGAAGATAGATTTAGGCTTTTGGGAATGTCAGTCTGTCTTTTCTCTTCACTGTCCATTATCTATGCTTAAAATCAGCAGCCACCCAAATCTCCTATTTGCAATATTTTTTTTCTGTTCTTGATTTGAATATTCCAACATGCTGGAATGGAAGATACTCATCTGGAGTTCTGGCAAACTAAAGTGCAGCCTTTGTGTAGCCTAAGTTCATCCATACCCAGAATCCATCAGACTTTCTTTAAACGTCTTTTTGAGGTGACAACAGACAAGAAGAAACACCAGGGAGGAGCCTTTTCATGAATCTGAGTTGAGATGCTGGGAAATCAGCCGGAGCCACCTTGCCTCTGGTATTCCAATAACTGCCTGAATCTTCTGTGATCTGACTTTGCCATTGTCCTTGAAATCAAGTTGTTTGATCACATACTGCAAATGTTTGGCCAAAATATATGGTATTTTTTTTTCATTTTGCTGGATGAGCCTTCAGTAAAATTGGGATCTGATCAGTGTTTGTGAATATTTTTGAAAGAAGTATTATTTTTGTTGTGCATAATTACTGAAGCAGTGACTACTTTAGGGAATGCTGGAAAAATCTTTCAATGGTTGTTTAATCCAAAACAAGAATGCAGCACACACAACCTTGATATTTAAATTACAATTTATGCTTGGCATGGTACCTTGAGTTCTGCATGAACAGTGATTGATTATATTTGAGATTATGGTTAATTTAAGGCCTAAATTTAGGGCATGTGTATATATAGTGTTTTAATGCCATATAGCAGGAGGATTTAAATTGAGGATTGAAAATTGAGCTGGTCATGCGATCCTGTGCTGGAATTTCTCAGTGCTTTGAGGCAGAACAGGAATGTTGGTGCTTATCTAGTGTGGGCTTTTTTTCTGAAAAGTGTTGCCACATTTTTCTGTCTGAAAGTGAGAACAGGTGGGATAAAGAAGGTGTTTTTAGGTAGCAGTACATTGCTCATGATATTTATGTTTTACCTGCTGGCTTACCTTTTAGGACACATTGTTATTTTACTTCTTGAAGAGTGCTTCTGAAAGGGTGAAGAGATGCCTCCTCCATTATCTTCCTGTTGAAGAGAAGAATTAGATCCCAGCAAACTGTTTTATTTTCTCCTGTAATCATTTGTAGCAATACTTAGCACTTTCTGAATATGGTTTTAAGGTTTTGCTGCAGCCCCTTTTGATTCACTCTCAGCTGTATTTACTGGTTCCTTCAGTGCACAAGAAATGCTGCCTTTCCTATTAATTGTGTTACTGAGTATTACCCTGTACACTTAACTGGTATCTTAAGCATAACAGCACTATATCATACAGTCAGATAGACTTACTGTACTAATAAAAAAATACATTGAAGTTGCAGTGTGCTTCAGATCCTTTAGTAGCAAAAGACATTGCATTCAGAATGTGAAAATTAATATCCAGTCTGCATACTTTTATACCCTATGTTGTTCAGGTGTTAATAATTAATTTTAATAATGCATACACAGTTGGAATTGGAAGGCAATGACCTTGCCATTGCCTTTCCTATAATAAAAATATTTCTATAAATAAGTACCCTCCAGCTTTAAGGCTAAATGTGCTCTCTGTTCTCAGCTGATCTGCTTGGTGAGTAGGAATATGGGGTTGGAATTGTTTGATCTTCCTTATATACTGAAATAACCACCCTAGCTGGATTAAATCACTCATTTTTAGCTTTCATTAAATAAGCCTGTGACAGGAATTGTGTAGCTGCTGAATTATGGCCACACAATTAGGTGCTGCTTAATGCCTGAGATCTAAACTTCCTTAAGAAAAACCTGTATCCCCACCATGTTTGTGTATTTAAAAGATAAAATATAAATTTATATAAATATATAATCTATATTATAGAAATATAATAGAAATAAATAGAAATAATTTAAATTTTTATAATTTAAAAGAGATCATCTTCTATAGTGATCATCCCCTCTTATTCCCTAAATACCTTTTAAACTTTTATATTTGTACCTGTAATGGAAGAGTGATTCTTACTTCAGTAGTATGAAATTTATCAATAGACTCTGCTTCTTGGAGAAATTATGTGACCCACTCCTCTAAAAACAAACAAGACCAAGTGCTTACCTTGAAACAAATTGAAAAATGCACTTCTTTGATCCTCCCGATTTTTTGCTGGGGAATCAAGGTGCTCAAACCTTAACACTAAAAAGATTATGGACATCAAGTCACAGGTGGAAATTGATGACATTAACTTTTCTGAAAGGGAATAGATGCAGAATCACAAGGAGAAAAAGGAGATAAGTGCAAAAACACGGAAGATTGAAGGTCAGCCTCATCATACTTTCAGAGTATGTAAAGGAAAAGATATTAGTGGTGGAGATTTGAACTTTTCTGGAGACATAAGATTTAAAAGCCTTAATGGTAACATCAGTTTTTTGCTCTGCACAGAGAGCATGGAAATCCTTCTCATAGATGTGCATAATGTCATCAAGGAAGGAGAGATTTAGGCATCAGCAGCTGTAACTTTAAAGGAACATTTTAACTTACTGTTTAGACATGTTGAGGATGGCTTAGTCCAGGGGTATTTTTAACCTAGAAGAAGAGATTCAGGCAGATGTTGATCCCAGTAAACTGCCCAGCCTGGATCCTCTTCCCTTCCCTTATGGGATTAACCGCTGCTGCTTTGGCTCAGTGAAGCCCCCATACTCCCATGGATGTGTCAGCTGACATGAGATTCAGGCCTTTAGGATGGATTTTTGCTGTTGTTTAGAGGAAACAATTTTGGTTTTCAGCGATGTATCCAGCATCTTCTCATCAAAATGCATGCTTACTGCATTTTGGGGCAGCTTCAGCCATTTTAGTTCTTGTTATAACATGTCTACCTTAAGCTGTCTAGGTTAGTAATAAACACAACCTGACATCTTTTTTCAGGTAAAACTCACATGAAACCCTGGTGAAAAATCAGGCCTTTAGGAGTGTTTCAGAAATGATATTTCAGTGCTGGGCTGGGACCAACATGTGAATGGAATAATTTCCATTGAATTGAATGCATTTAGCCTGAAGGAACTCACAAAGAGGTGTCCACTGCTCTTGCTTCTAAACAGAAAAAGCAACAAATGATTGTCACCATGGGGTTATGATGGCCAGGAAAGTTCTTCATAAATATTAGCAGCTGTTTATGACAAACACAGATATCTGTGGTACAATCTGCTTTACATATGTGTAAAAGCCTGCAGTGGCTGGTGGTTACATGGTAAGAAATGGTCTGCAAGGATTGTCAGACAAGGACTCTGCTTATGCCAGCAAAGCCAGTTTATTACACAGTTACCAGTATTTATAAGTCACTATGTTTGTACAAAATTTTCCACTCTGACCCCTTTATCCCGGTCCCCTTTAGAAACACAATCTTCTGATTATTCTTCTTGCACTAGTAATGTACTTCGTTATTTCTTTCACCAGTAAAGTCCTTGTTGCATCTTCCTTTGTCAAAGCAGTCAGTGTTAGAGGGTCAAAGTGACCAGACATGATGTCTTCACTTCTGTTCTTGCCTTGAGTTTATCTGTTTGGCTTTCACTGTACCAGGGCCAAAAGGTCTGCAGTGCTACCCAGGTCAGCTTCTGTAGCTGTCTGATCTTGGACAGTGATCCACAATTACAGCTTTTTTTTAACAGAGAGAGATGGGGACTGTTGAAGTCACTAGGAGGTGATAAATGTTCTTTAGAGTTGGCATTTTTTTGTGGTCACTGGAAATAAAGATCAATTTTCAAGAAGCACTTCTTTTAGTGGGCTTATTCTGCAGCTGGGGAGAGGCTATTTCAGAGAAATTGCTTTATGTCTGAAAAGCTCTACCCATTCCTTTGTAAATAAATGGAAGGGAAACAGGAAGATTTGATTACATGTGAAAGCTTATCCTACAGGCCTTTAATATTGCTAAACAATCTGCTTGATTAGACATCAGGATTATTAACAAATTGTGAATGTTTAGTGGTTGTCTTGACACGTTTGGTTTCGGTTAAATACCTGATTTGTTACTGAATTATTGCTTTTATTCTTGAGGACTGGCCTGATCTCTTCTCACTGATTATCTTGCACTAACAGCTCCTTCTACCTGCATATCCTATTGATGTGGGTTTTACAGCTCTGGTAGATTTGATATTTGGACTCTGCTTATGTTTTGCAGTCGTTCTTAGCCTAAAGAATTGGTTTGAGGAAATGTCATTTAAGTTTCTGTTTATTTACTGCTCTTTTTCTAGAAATTCACCCATAGTGTTTTTCATTACAGTGACATCTATGATGGAGCGTACTAAAGTACTAGTGCTAAGATACAATATTTATAATACATAAATATGATTTTGCTATGTCATGGAACTGCACAGAAACTTTTTTAATAAAATAGTCCGTTGAGTTCTATGTCCTGGACTGAAAAGCTGGATATTAGTTAAAAGACAATAGGCCATATAAAAATAATGCTTTGTTGGACAAGAACGACTAATTGTACTGTAAGAGAAATAAATTTAAATGCATTGTCTCCATTGGATTTATTTACACCTTAAAGGCTAAATTATCCTTCTTATAATTTGAAAATCTTTAAATTAACTGAGGGAGAGAAAATAAATGCATAAAAGGTGACTTCTTGATAGTCTTGTCAATACATGCTTTGAACTGACAACAAGAGAAATTATGGTATCAACCTAAAAAATGGAACTCCTCAGGGCTCTGAAAACATGAAGATGATAACATCAGTATGCCAGAGCTATGATATATGAATCCACCAACCGTTACAGAACAATCAGTGACTGTCACATATATGACACTTTGTATGTGTGTGTAAAAATGCATAAATAAGTGTTACAGCGCTCTGAGCTGCAGGGGAGAGAAGAACTGATGTATTTATTAACACTGTTTCTTGGACAATGAGCACAAATGTAGATACAAGAAACTATCACAGAGTTAAGAGAATTCTGCAGTCAATTTAAGCTTGCATAGGTACTTTAAGTGCAAGGCCATAATATAATGAGCTTTTTACAAACATATTCATCTTGTACTTGAGAATAGTGGGGAGAATTTTGGAAAGGCGCTTTAGTTTGATGGAATAAAGAAACACATTGGTGACGCTGTTGAGTCAGGGATGGGACGAAAAGACTCCAAGTCACAGAAGGCAAAAAAGAGCGTTTAATGAAAGTAGCGTGTCTCTTTTAATAATGTGACTCACTAAGGTGAAATATGATTGGTCTCAAAGTAAAAACCTTTCACACTATTGGTGCACTATGAATAGCACACTGTGGTAGAACATATCTATAAACAACATGAACAGAAAGAGAGATAATAATTGTTTAATTATTTCTCTCTAAGTTTCCCAGGCCTGAAGCCTGGGAGAATCCTCTGTTCTCTCTTCGGCTGAACTGAGAGCCTCCACACATTGGAATATACAAAGGGAAGAAAATTTTCTACTAAAGAAATGAGTAAATGTAATTCTGCTTGCAGTGCCCAGATAAGTTTCAAATATGCTGTCTCAGGGGTCTTTATGTGAGGATACAACACTGGTCTGGCTTAGGGTTTTTTTTCAACAGTGGACTGTTGTTGGGTTTGTGTTCTGTAGTATAGATATATTGTGGTGGTTGATGTGGGAATCTTCTGTTTCACCAAGTCTCTGAGTCTTCACACAGATTCTGCAAAGTTTTCAGGTGCTTGGGTTTTTCTGTCCACTAAAGCATCTTGAAATAAGTTTTGGCTGACTCGGTAAAGGTAGAGAAATAAAAGTGTTTCTCTCTGACCTCTGTTCATTTTTGGTTTCTGCCTTTAGGACTGAAGCTCCTGCTCATCTGCTTTACATGGCAAAGTGTCAGAAAGCTGAGGAGATTCTTCTTGTGTCCAGACAATACGGACTGAGGATACCATGCTGATTAATCAAGATTCAGCTCCCTGCAGGTAACACTGCTCCTTTCAGCAGTTTTGGCATTGGGATCCATGAGACTCTAAGGTCAAAATCAGGACCCTCTTGCTGGGGATTCCACAGTGCTCTATGAATGGTGATGATTAGGTTATCATGTCTTTGCTCTTTGATCCCTTCTAAAAGAAAGTCCTGGCCTAGGATTTTCCTGTACATGGATGAGACCACAGATATCCCATGAAAATCTGAGGGAAGAAAGGGGCATCAGGTTTGAGGCATTGCCTATAACCTAGTCACTGGGAGCACTGGCTAGTCCTGGCTCAAGCGGCTTTTTATGTTTTATTCCTATACTCAGCAAGCTCTTTCATCATCTGCCTATCTATGATACTTTATAAATGAATACAAGCATTGTGCTGGATTTGGCTCCAGTCTCAAATGTTAAATGAGTGAACTTGAGTGAAGATCTTGCCTGACTTGTCTCCCTTGTGTTAGTAGAGAAGGTGAGTGCAGGACCTGTGCATCCTTTTCCAGGTCTATGGATGTTTGTAGGGGAAGGGACGTGGCAGTGCAATGCCCAGGGGATCAGCTGGTGAGATATCGGTGATACAGGATGTATACATGATGAGATTCTCTGTTATTTTTCATTTAACAAGAGTGACAGCAGTGCATGAGATGAGATGTGTCAATTTTAGCTTGTTTCTCAAGCATCTGTAGGCACACAGGAGGTTTGTGTGTTGTGTCTGGGGCCTTGCTGCCAATTTTTGTCATTGCCATTTCCAGGTGGGCTGGGAGGGTTCTCTCACAGCCCATCTCTCATACCCAAGTCTTGCATTTCTGTATGACCTTCCATTTTGAAGAAGCACAAAATGGTTACTAATTAGAAGGGGTCTATTCCCAGTAGAATCATTGCAGATATTCCTGGGGTGCATCTGGGAGAAAGGCACACTTCATCTACTACAAGAAGAAGAATCAAAATGCTAGGACATTGCCTAAGCAGCAATAGTCATTGCACAGTTGCTGACAGAAAATAAACTCAAAAGCAATTATGACAGTTTGTGAGAGAAGGCTTTCTCAGTCTTGTCCAGGTGAAGAATGCAATAAATAAAAAAAAATCAAAGTAATGCTTAGGGCTTTGGGGAGGGATGCTACTATACACAGTAGGATATCTCTGTTTTAGAATTACATTATGCACATGCTGGAGAGCATTGGTTAAGCAATTGTTCATGCTGAGGCACTCTAACAAGTGTGATGCTTCATGCTTTGCTTTCACCAGTAAGTATTGCTCTGTAATTCGTTTTTGTGTTTGCATATTGTGTGGTCTCTGAAGTCACTGTCAAAAATTGATCATTGATGAACTTGGGCCTTCAAGTGCATGCAAAAAAAAATATCTGGCAATATTTGTCTCATGGCAACGGCTCTTAAGGACAGTGAAGGATGATGCAGGGGGCTGGAGAATAGATTTCTTGTTTCACAATACACAGGTGTGGTGGTTTTAAATAGCTTGATTTTTGGTGAGGAGGGAAAAAGCCAGTCATGGAAGTGATTTTTCTGTGAGGAGCTGATAGCAGCTTCCTCCGTACCTGGCAAAACCAATCTGGCTTGCTCTGAGAATAGGCACACTGCTAAGCCAATTAGAAAAGCTGGTACGGCCTCTATGATAACATATTTAAGAAAGAAGAAACCACGGAAAGCTCTCTTTGGAGTGGTGAGAGGGCTGCCAAGCCCCTTCCCGGGGAGCCCATTGGTCCTTTTCCCGGTGATGCTGCTGGACCATCCCGCCAGGGGCCATCCCGGTGGTGTGAGCAACCATGCCGCTGGGACCAGTGCTGGGAGGGGCCTTGCAGCTGGCGCTGGGGGAGGCCCTGAGGCTGGGAGTGGCCAGGGCCAAGAGTGGCTGAAATTGGCGCGACCGGGGTGCTGCTGTGTGGCTGCGCCTATCTCAGCATGGGTCTCAATGAACTTTATTTGCTTAGCCTCTTTTAGCCATCCATGCTGTGGGCAGAAGGACAAAAGCGGNAAAAAAAAAAAAAAAAAGGTAGTTGTGGAAAAACCATTTTTGCAGGACTGTAACTCGTGAAAATTAAAACCACACTGAAAAGGTCCACAGAACTGTCTCCTGTGGGAAGGACTCCATGACATAACAAAAGAGACTCCTCTCCCTAAGTGAACTGAAGAAAGATTTTTAGAAGTGACAAACTGACTAAAAATGCCATGTTTTGTCTTCCTGCGCTGTTGGTGGGAAGGAAAGAAGGGCTGGGGAGGGGAAAAGTGCGCTAAAGGTTTATTTTAGTTCTCATTATCCTCTTTTAATTCTTTTAATAAATTTTTCTTTACACCTTTTTAAGTTTTGAGCCTGTTTTGCCCTTAAAGTGTCTTTTCCTCATCCTTATCTCACCCATGAACTTTTTAATTGTTCTTTCCCCCTCCTCTGCTCAACTATAGCAGAGGAAAATGAGTGAATGATTTTTCATAGATGCACTGGCATTTGGTCAGTGTCAAACCCACTACAACAGGGCATTCATATTTCTGTGTTCCAGTCCCCCTCAGATAAATCACCTCCAACCTCTAAAAATTGTGTAGAGGTTGAAGATTTTTAAAAGGTATTATTAATTAGCCTGAATCATATCACTTATAGTCTTCTTGTTAAGCATTGAATTTGTGTTCATTTTCTATTTGCTGTCAGACATTGTTAGTTCTGCCCTTTCCGTACTTTGCCAGTATTCAGTGTTGATAGAAACATTTGTTGCTGTCTCACTTCAGTTATTCTGATCCACAAGATTAAAAAAATGTTCCTACTGTTTTTATTTTACAGTTGTTTCATTTCACTATTCTCTCTCTCCTTTTTTTAATTCTTAACCTCACATTTTTGATTTTAAAGTAACATTTTTCTTTTCTCATAATATTTTGTTTATCTTGCTGTTTGTGGAGTTTATGCAAGTCTGTTCTGAGCACTGATGAAACAGACCTTCGGTATCGTCTTTTTTTTTTCTTTAATATGTGTATTTTTTTACACAGTCTCATCATGCTCAGCAAGGTTTTTAGTGTGCTTATCTTCGTGTTCACTGTGGGGAGTGGGAAGATGCAAAGAAAAATATGCAAGGAGTGAAATGGGCTGGGAATGGAAAATAGCAATTTGAAGCTGCAGCTTGGCCTCAGAACTTGGCATTTGGGTGGAATGACATTTTTTTGAGCAGCCCCTGTACCAGCCACTGAAGTCCACCATGGTTACACATCTAGAAAGGGTGGTGTGTCATTTTGAAGGTATCTGGAAAATTCACATAATTATCTAAATGCTAAATGTTGTTATCTAAACAACACTCACTGGCTGTAGTTTGATAGCTCAGTTCACTCTGGTCAGGCAGACTTAACAATTCCTCATGGCATGGGAAGAGGATGGGGTTTCTCTCTCCCTGTGCTTGGAGGGATCATTAAATAAACACCAAACCACCAGTAATGGGAAATACTGGACAGTTGTGGCTGTGCCTGTGCTGCAGATTCATCCCAAATTTTATAAGGGCTTCCACTGCTGCAGCATCTGAATTGTCTATGGAGTGGTTCCTACATCAGCCCTTCCCTATTGGGCCAAGTCTTTTTTGTGGTTTTTTTTAGGTGTGAACAGAGACCTAAGAGGGGCAGGGATTTGTCACAGATTCCAAGAGCAGCCTCTGGTGGAACAAATGTCTCCCAGGCCCCCAGGCTGTGGGGAAATCCCAGAAAGCAGATTACTACTTCCCTTGAATGACCTTGAATTCCCTACTGCAGTGCTTGTCAGCTTCTCATTTTGCAAAATTCACATTGTACATAACAGTGCAAAGGTGGAATATTTTAAAAGATGGCCTCTCTTGTTGAGCTCTATTCGCCTGGATAATCCTGATAGCTACTGAGACAAGTCAGCTCTTTCAATTATTTTTTTTTTGCATGGGTTCTTTTTTCCCCTGGATTTTTCTTTTATCAATATTTATTTTTCTAAAACATTAATAATATTTGATCTTTCTGTTGCTTGTAAGTTACTTTAAAGTTAAAAGGAAAATTATTAATATTTTCATGAGTGAATGTCTTGAATTAATGTTCTTATCATTAAAAAGGGTAACAGAGGTTTAGGTTAATGTATTTATCTGTGCATTAATGTAGCCTCAGCACTTATTTTGTCTGCCAGTGTTTCTAAGTAGCAATTAGAAAATATATTCAAAGTGAACTTGATTTCTAGTGACTGTGCATAATAAATGTGCTAAACATAATTACATATTTAAATGTATTAAACTGCAAGAATGATTTGAGATATTTCAGCAAAGCTTAGTGAAGAAGTATGGGAACTATATGCAGTAATTGCTCTGGATTTAATTGTACCATTAAAGGCATGAGTGTTTATATTGTAACAATATAATCTGATTTAGGAAGAACTTGCAAAAACGTGGCAAGTAATTGTAAGTTTTCTATAACCAGTATTATTTGTGTAGCAGCACAGTGCTAGCCCTATTATTATAGCAAGAGAAGTTCCAGTAAGATATCATTTATAAATATAAAGAACTTATTCTCTGGAGGCATAACATGCTTGAGATAGAATGGATTTGATTTTTAGATCTGCACATAAACAAAATATCCTTGGGGCTTTTCTTAAAATCACGTAGAGGAAGATGGTCACAAAAGAAAAACTTTATCTGACAAAAATGTTACCAAATAATCTTTGTGTAAAACTGGTGCTTTCAAAAGGTAAAATTTAGATGAAAAAGTTTCTTTTTATTTCTTCAATTACCCAGGCGAAGGGCCTAAATCGTCGTCTTCGGAACACTTCCAAGATTTCTGTTGGTTTTTTTTTTTCTTCCCATGGATTGAGCTGGAATGACTGATGTCTAGAGACAACCCAATGACATGGCAGAAGCTGCCAAGGTCACTGCCTTCCCAAGAGCATCTCCCTTAGGGAAAGGCAGATAGCTCAGGACGAGCACCAGACGCTTGCACCACTAGGTGGAAAATGCAGGTCGGTGGAATGAAGAGACAGGAGGGGTTCTTCATATGAGGTTCCAGTGGCAGTTTATTAACTGGCACACCGAAGGGGTTCAGGGACAGAAGAACCAAGAACAAAGGAAGGTCCAGGGTTTTATATGGGATGGGAGAGGCAGAGCATCAGGTCTGAGGGCCAATGGGTAGAGGGATTAGGGGTGGTGCAAAGGCAGAGTCAGAGGGAAACAACTAACAGGGATACAGGGGAGGAGTTGCAGGGAATGGGAACCAATAGGGAAAGCGAGAACAGGGAACATTCTAGAACTGGGGAAGAGAACAGCGATGATGTAATTGGGACCATTAACATAAAGAAGCAGGGAGCTGTGGGAGAGTGTGTCACTGTGTCGCCCTAATCAAATGAGTGTCCTCCCAAGGCATCCGAGTTTCTGCGTCTCTGTCACTAACCTGGGATGCAACAACCGAAGGCAGTGGGTGCAGTAAGGAAATGCTGGTTGGTGAGAGGCTCTTGTACATCTAGGTTGGGAGCTTATCACAGCAGAGAGGGGGATTTCAGCTCCAGGCCATGCAGGATACAGAGAACTTCCATGTTAGTCCTCAGAATTAGAGATACTTGAAACCCAGCCAAAGGCTGCTTGAAGTATTTCAAAATGCCCTTTTCTGTGTACACAGTGCTTTCAATGTGCAAACAGTCTCAGGAAGTTGATGATGCCACTACTTGTTTTTCTAAAATAAGCTTCCATCACTTTTATTAGATTGGATACAAAACTGGAAAGCAGAACAAGCAGAAAGACAACTTGACATAATTCTGAATTTCAGTACTATGCCACTGAGCCATCAAATAAGCAATGGGAGCTTTTTCTTGGTGTTCTTTCTTGTTTTATAACCTATTCAAGGTCATGGTTTGAATAGAAAAGTAATTGGATTTGAGAAACCATATGTTGTGGGATGCTTATGACATCCCTAATGAATCTTATAAGGGTACTACTTCCAAAAAAGTGTTGACATTAGCATTGTAATGATTGTTGACATGAAAACTTTCATTAAGAAAAACATCTTGAAGTCAGTGTTATCTGATTGTTTTTTTTTTCCTTTCTCTCTTCCACCCATCATGATAAAAAGCCCACCCCTGAGACATGAAGGGCTTTGCTTACTTTGCCAGGCTCCAGCCTGTTACAATCACTCACTAGACTTTAGTGCCCTTTCACAACACCTCCTGATTCACAGTGACAAATCCGACACTATAAAAACAACCCTATTGTATTGATGTGTGTCTCTTGTTAGTCATTTCACAGTATTTATGGTGCTGCTTGCACTGTCGTAGCATGGGTCCCTGCCGGGTAATAATTAGCATTGACTCCATGATTCCAGAAGGCTGATCAATTGCTTTATTATACTATACTTATTAAGAAACCCATCGCCCTTACAGACAGTCTGATACAGTTTTTTCTAATTGGGCCTTGATTCCAAACACCATCACCATTGGCCAATTAAGAAATCACCCTTTGGTAAACAAATCTCCATAACACATTCCACATGTTTACAACAACAGGAGCAGAAAGTGAAGATAAGAATTGTTTATCATTCTTTTCTCTGATCTTCTCATGGCCTTTCCCAGGCCAATGCCTGGGAAAGTTGTGCGTGTCGCTCTCTGTGGCCAGAGAACGGCTGCCACATTGCACAGAATGTTATTCCTGTGCTCTCTTTTGTAAATCCACTACAGGTAAATTCTGTTAAAAGAAAAAATATTTTTAAGGCAGTAAGGTTTGGAGAAGTTTCTTTTTTTGTGTTTGTCACTTCCAGTGTTTTTGTCTGAGAAGCAAGAACGTTATCTCAAATTTGTTCCCAAGCAAGCTTGGCAGTGTAACTTTGAAGAATCCTTTATGTAAGGAACCTTAACATCATTTGTGTAGGACCTCCCAGGCTCCTAAGTGTCCCAAACAAGCAAATTTCTCATTAATTTGTGAAAATTTATCATAAAACTGCAAATAAAAAACAAATAAAGGAAAAAGAATTTGATGCTATTATTCTCAGGTCTTAACATCAAAGACGTGATAACACATAAAAAGATTCAGAGTGACCATGCAAACAAACATCATAAAGAAGCAAGCTGTTGCAGTCCAACTATCCAACCTCATTCCTGCTTTGAGATGTTTACTTTCTCATCCATTTCATATGGATATTAAGATCACAGTCCTTTCCAAATCAGTGCAGCATCAAGGCGTAAATAAAGCATGCACACTTTAGTTATTGCTGGTTGCACTTTCTCTAAACTTGAACCTGCCCCCAAGTTTCTTCTGTTTCCATTGTTGCTTCCACTGGCTGGGAATGACAATGATCTGTGAAAATGGAATGCTGGAGTCTACTTCGTTAGAAATACTTATGTGTTGGAAACCACAATTGTTACGTGTGTGTGTGACTGTCTCGGATTGAAAGAAACAAGATGTATTCTATTTGCCATCTGTATGGCAGTTGTCTCCTGCATTTTTTCCTTATCTCTCCCACAATCAATCCTCCCCCCAGGGAGGTCTGCTGATAATGGGCCATTGAATGTCACTGATAAGAACTGACTGATAAGAACTGACTGATAAGAACTATAGCATCCCATTGTGAGATGCTCCACCCAGAGGGAGGAGCCAAGCATTCCTACCTGCATATAATCTCGAGACTCTGTGTCCTGCCTTGTAGGATAAGCATGTATTTTATTTGCCATCTGTTGGAGGTTGGGCAGTTTTCTTACCTCTTCCAAGAACAATGTCTCCCTCCGGGGAGATATCTTCTGTTAATGGACTATTGAATGACTCACTGCATGACTGGTAAAGTTACATCATCCCATTGTGAGATGCTCCACCCAGAGGGAGGAGCC
>VXBC01005087.1:0-21329 GCA_013399945.1 Ploceus nigricollis | reverse complement strand
ATTTCAAATTTATAACGATTTGGAGGGAGGGGGTTTACATTTTTTCCATTTCAGGGGAGGGTCAGACACCTGTCTTTCCAAACCGAGACAGTGACACTGTGACAATGGTAGGGAAGGCCAGGCTGGTTGGCTTGTCCCTAATCCCTGTTTGATTGGGGTAGCAGGACACACCAGGCATAATCATCTTCTGCATTTTTGCTCTCTGCTCTGGCTGCCACTGAAATTCTTGTGATGAAAACAAACTCAGAGGCAGGGCAGCACAAGGCTTTCCATGTGTTCTGGCACTCTGCCCCAACAACAGTAGTCGTTATGGTCACTGCTGCTTCCCTTGATGTGCGGGGTGGGAAGGTGGTGAATCCCAGCAGCAGATCCATGGATGTATGTCTGGGGGCTGGCACTCAGCCTGCTGGGGGCTCTCTCCAGGCTGGCAGCCCTAGGCTCTGGGCTTTGCAGATGACCGTCCAGTGAGGTGTAGCTCACACAGAAGCACAACCACCCTGACTGACACAGGCACAGGGGGCTAGTGGCTTCCCATACAATGTTATCAATCCCTGCTTTGAGAACTGTGCTGGCAGTTTGCCCTTTTGCTGTTTGCATGTGCACAGGAACCCAGACAATGCTGTAACTGTTTTATGACCCAACCTCATTTGTCTAGTTTAGAATTTTTTTTTTTTTTTTAATAGGACTAATTTCTGCTTACAGGCTGAGAGAATGGTGCTCTAAATGGCTGGTGGCAAAATACACCTCTTCCCTGCTGGGAATTCTTTTGCTGTGCATAGGAAGTATCTGTGAATAGGAGAATCTGAAAGGCACACTAACAGTTAAACTAAAGATCTGTCTGACCTGACAGAATGACATAGGCAGGAAGGTAGTGGGTGCATTATGAGCTGAAATCCAGCACCAGGGCTGTGCATCCTCAGTGAAGCCCCTCATGGCACTGCAATCCTTGTGCATTGTGGTGAAAAAAGACAGCATCGAATAATAGGTCTTTAGTAGAAATAAGCTGTTTATTAGAATACTTGGTGAATTCCACCTGCTTAAGTCTTTTTGTTTGTCTGTTTTTTCTTTTGTTTTATTTAATTTGTTGTATCAGGCTTCTAAAAGGCAGAGCTGTGATATTTCAGTTGAGATTGTTTAGACTCCCCACAGAAACTTTACCTGGGATAAAAACCATGTCCTCTGACATTTTCCATGCTGACAGGAAAGTTAGACCCTGTTCTGGGTTGGCTATAAAATGCTTGTATCTCCAATCGTCTGTTCTGTTTATACTAGACATTAAGTTTTACACCTTTAAGACTTGTTCCGAGAGCGAAGAGGGGAGAAAAGAAGCGTGGAGTTTGTTATCAGAAACTACACTTACTCCCCACATCCTACTCCTGGAGTGTGTTGTCTGTGGACAGAGAGACAACAGAACAAAGCTCTCCTTTGCTTTTAGTTAATTTTTAGCTAGCTGAGGCAGAGAAGTTCCCTGGACTGTAGATTTTCTTTTTTCTTTAGACCTGTTTAAACCTGCTCTGGATTAAACACCCAGAAGAGCACCAGAAGCTCACACCTGTGGCCCACCAGGCCTGGCCTGGGCCGTGGCATTTCCAGTGCCGGAGGAACTGATAAAAGACTGAGTGAGCCGAGCTACAGCCCACAAAGAGAACTTTTCTGAGTTTGTCATCTCTTTTAGACCAGCAAGAAGTTTTATTGTTTAATACTGCTCATTTTTTGTTCTGGTAAATGCTTTTCCTGTTAAATAAACATTTTTTCCCACTTTTCTCCAAGGAGATCTTTTTCCCCAACCAGTTAGGAGAGGGGCCACTTAATTTTTTTTTCCTAAAGGAAACCCCTTTAGAGGTTTTTCTCCCAAAATTACCCTAAACCAAGACAGTCCCCTACAAAGAAGTTCTCTCTGTAAGACAAGCAACATATAAGGAGTGGTAAGAGTCAATTTCTGAAAACTGAAACCTGGAATTATTCCACAATTCTTAATCCTTTGTATTTGGAATTGCGCAGGGATTCATCAAGGCTTTTAAAAGCTGAAGTCCTGTTGGTCTGTAGTTTGGGCTACATGATTTAACATCTCAAGAGGTGATGCTTGCCTTTGATAGTTCACACGCTTCCAGGAGAGGCTACTGCTTGCAGGAGGGCAGAGTTTCAGTGATTTAGTTTAAGTGTCTCAGCTGCCCATCTGTGTCGGAGGAACACGGGGAGCAGTTGGGTGAAATGTTTGTCAATGGAGTTCAATTTTTGTATCTTTTCTGCAGCTCAAGGAACACAGATATAAATAAATAAATGTTTAATGAGAGAGGTCTCTGGTACTGTGAAACTTTGGCATGAATGTCTGAAAATGCCATTATTACTCCTAGTGCTGTCAAATTTAAATCATGTCTGAAAGGAGGCAGCAAGCTGAAATCAGCTTGCTGCTATATTGCTGTATCATTAAAGAGAAAATTCAGGGCAGAAGAAAAAGATCGATCTTTTCCCCTTGTGATTCTCCCAAATTCTGTTTTCTGCCATTGTGCTTATGACTTTCTGTTTTGTCTTAACATTCCTTCATAAGATTTTAATAGCATATTTGAATATTAATATGATATTTCCTCATCATATTGAAATATTCCCATCTCATGTGGGGTTTACAATTGTTTTCTCATCCAGCGCATTAAATCTTACACTTATCCAGGAGTCCTTCAGGGCAGCTTTGCAGGGATAAACTTCCAGGGAGTCTCACTAAAGCTTAGATGGCACAGCAGGACAGCAAGTGAAGCAAGCATGAGGCATTTTCTGGTGATTTATTTGCAGAATTCTTGAGGAAGGTTCGCAAAATCCTTGAGATGGGTTCACAAAATCCTTGAGGAAGCAGATCCAAAATGGCCCTTGAGCAACTGGGAAGGGCATTCTGACCTTGACTCCGCATCACCTTCCCCTGACCAAGTCCAAACGTGGTCCTGGTGCATTTGGACATGTGCCATAGGTGCAAATACCTGAATGCTTCAGAAAGTGGGATGTGAGGTGTTGGCTGTCTCCTTATGTTGGGAATACCCTCCCAAGCGTGAACTTCACAGCCTTGACCTTCCTTCTGGGGCAACTACACTATTTTCTGCTGTAACTTCGCTCCCCTTGGATTTACTTTTGGCTCCATCTCTTTCTACCCTAATGGGATGGGAGTATCTGCCTAAAATCATAAACTGTGTCAATATTTTTGCTATTTTTCTAATACTTCTAAGGATTTTTTCCCCTATTCAAAATCTAACTGTTCTTTTCCTGTCCTGAGAAGATTTATTATCCTTTTTTTCATTTTCTGTTCTGGGTATGTGTTTGACACATCTTTAGTTATTAGAATAAAGCCTGACACTGTAGGAAATAGAAAACGTTTGCCTGCATTACATTTCATATTATAAATGGTGCTTGTTCTTTGCCATACAAACAGGCTCCTTGAATAATTTTAGTGTGTTGTTAAGAACTGTGCTGAGCCATTTGCCAGTAAATCAGCAAACTCTCCAGGCTTTGTCAGCCACGACATCTGGGGAATAAAATCTAATTAAAAAATCCAAACATGGAACAGTTATAGCTTATCTCCCTGAAAAACTTACAGTTTTTGTGTTTAGGAGCCAAGTATCTGGGGTTTTTTGGGGTGCAGTTGTTGTACAGCTTTGAGATGTAAAGTAAAATGTGCAAAACATCGGCTTTTTGCTGCAAATCTGGTATCTGCAATAAAATACATTGGCCATTTACAGTTTTCCTTTTAGTTCCTGACTTTTGGGGAATGTTCACGTCATGAAAGCTGTAAAATTTTCAGCTTTGTGTCTCAGTTTGGGACAAATTAGGAGGAAACGTCCTGAAAGGAATATCTCCTCTACAGAAGGCAAGATTAGGCTCTCCCTCCCCCACCAGTGATACAAAGGGAATTTCTTGGAGGAAAGTGAAAAAAACCTGTTTATTTAACACACAGAGTGCATGCAGGCACAGGGGGGAAAAAATGAATAACGTTAGATATTAAAACCTCGCTGCAAAGAAAGCTGGTGGATTTTACAGTTCTGTTCGGCTTCTCCCGAGATCCGGAGCCGGGATGAGGTGTCCTGGGGCCTCTCCGCCGGCTCCCGGCGATGGTCCGTTCTCAGACTGAAGCTAAGCCGAATAGTTCCAGGAGAAGCCGCAGAATTCACCGGAGAAACTGTATGCAGTCCCAGGAAGCTTCTAGCCTCAGCTAACAAAAGAGAAGCTAGCTAAAAGCAAAGCATGTAACTCTCCCTCTCTCTGCGGAGAAAGAACAGAGAGAGAGCAGAGGAGTGAGTATCTGTGTTTGAACATAGACTGCCGAACGAATTTCCCCGGTTTCCCCCCTTGCCCCGGGCCTAGATTAAAGTTACAGGACCCATTTCTGGGCTTAAAGCAGACAATAGAGGAATACAGTATCATACAGTCACCCCAAGACATTTTGTTTTCAGACTGAGATGAAATGTTAATGGTAGTGTTAACCCTGACCACTTTAAAAAGTAAAATAAAAAGAAGGGACATCCTCCTCCTTTAATGTTAAAGATCATGAGGAACACCCTAAATGTTGGAAAGGTTTTATTGGCCTTTTGGTCTTGGCATTCTGGGTGTCATAAATGAACAGGCCAGGAGACCTTGTGCTCCTTTCTTGACAAGGCCTTTATTAAAGACAGCCTAAGGGGGTGGGGGCTTGGGGTTCGCAACACCGCCGCTGCTTCCAGGTGAGTCAATGTCCCAGAGGAGAAGGTAGGCGAGCTTGTCAGTCACGGCAGGATCGGAATCTTCACCCTCATAGGATACGTCCAAATGAAATAAATAAAGGGCCAGGAGACCTTGTGCTCCAGTTGAATGGCCTTTATTAGGTGATCTCAGCCTAAGGGATGGGGGCTCGGGGTTCGCGACGCCGCCGCTGCTCCCCACGAATCGGCGCCCGGAGGAAGGCCCACGATCCTGTCAGGCACTTGGCAGGGTCGGAAGTCTCCGCCTTCACGGGACAAGCCCGAGACTCAACCTGGCTCGTAGGTCTAGGGGGGTTGCTCTGTTCAAGTCTCTTTTCAGTTAGTGTCGGATACGCTGGTCTGCTTTCAGTCCCCACCTCAAGTAGTTTTAAGGTTTTCCTGTACTGTAGTGTTCTGCAAGACTTTGATTGGGCTCGTCGTCTAGGTCTAAATTTATTCTTCTTCTGATTTTCAGAGAGCGGCAATTAATATGCACACGACACTATGATCTCTGGGACGTCGGAAGTTGTTTCCGGGAGCAGCGGTTGGATTTCCCGACGCAGGGGAATGGGTTGAGGAGGCCCTAACCAGGTAAGCAACAAGGGAGGGAGTCTGAACTTCAAGATACAATCATGGAGAACAGGTAAGTGTTAACGGAAGGTAACTGGGTACAACTGGGTAAGGCAGGTAAGTATATAGGTAAGTGACAACTGGGGGAGGGCTCTGAGGGTATACATCTACTGGGGTTTATAACTGGGTACAACGGGGTAGGTAGGACAAAAAAGGGGGGAGTATAACATGAACTGAACTGTGAACTCATTTATAACACAAACACTCATAGGTACCTTGTTGTTCTGAGGGGGTGACCTCGCTCAGGCTCTTTGGTCACAGTGACTGGCTCTAGGGGATGACAAGGACTCTCTCCCTGGTTCTTGGAGGCTTCTGCCACACGTGAGTGTGGGTCATCATACAGTTTCTAGTTTGGCTCATTGTCTGAGTCTGTTAGAGTCTACTGCTGGTGTCTAATAATTAATATGCACCAGGGCCTAAGCCCTCTGGGAAACCGGAAGTCCTTCCTGGGAGCAGCTGCCGGACTACCCGACGCAGGGAAAGGGACAAGAAGGGGTTCAAACTACCAGGGACAAAGGAATAAACAGGTAGGGTATCTTTTACAAAGGATTTTAACATGGGTGTTAACATCAGGGAAAATACAGAAACTAGGAGCTTGAAACTGGGGTGTAAACTGGGTATGGGGACAAGAACATTGTGTAGGAAAGGTACAAACAGGGGTAGAACTAGTGAACACATTAACAAACTAACTCTTGAACTGTTAAGTGAATAGACAAATGGTCAAACATTAGATTTATTCATAACACTGGGTACAATCAGATCCTCCTTTCTACCTTGTCTTCACCAATTAATAGATGTACCAGCTCATTTTCTATCATTACTTAAAATTTTTTGTGGCTGCTGAAATGCGTTGATTCCAGCAATAGTGGGTATCAAGAAACAGGCCATTTCTCATATGTTCATGGCAGCATTGTGATTCTGTGGGATGAATTTAATTTACTGCATTCCTCAGAACTGCTCTTGTAAGAGAAGGGTACTGGTGGAAGTAATGAGAAGTGGAATCCCCAGAAAATGAAAATAGGGAGAGCAAAGGCAGGTCCTGTCAGAAGCAGGAAGGATTCTGAAGTTTTATGCTGTTTTTTTTCTTTGTATTATAATAAATGTCTTGAAAGATCCTACTGTTTGACATACAAAGTGTATAAAAATTATTTCCACCAGGTCCACAATGTCTCTGGTGCCTGACAAACTAATGTCATGTGAGCAGTAATTAGTGTTGGCATTTCTTAAGGCCAAGACGTGGAACACTCAGAGCAAGCAGAGCTATTCATAAAAACAAGAATTCACAGATTTTGAAGTTGTTCTGTTCCTTGCAGACCAACTTATTTTGATTGAGTTCCTTGTCCATGTTTGAGTGTTTGGAACAGTACAAGAAGTATAACCTTGCACACCCTCTTTGTTCTTTGTTCCTGGTGTTGTGATCTCAAGTCTCAATTTTTCAGCACAATTTCCATTGCCCCTCTTCTTTCAGAGTATCTACTTGATAGATAAGTGACAGGTTTTGAATGGTGAGAAAGGATGTTTTTTGTTTTATAGGAGTTTGTTTTATAATAAAATATCCAAGCTTCCAGGCATATCCATGAGGTGTTTGCTTGCCGGTTTCAGCTTTGAAGGCTGGAACGGGAAGGTGGACGGACAGGTGTATGGTATCTATAGGTACAGTTATGCTGAAGGTCTTTGCTTTCTGCTTTCATCCCACAGATCTCCTTTAGTTCTGATTTTCTGTGTAGGAATATTTTTTCTTTTTGGTTAAATTAAAGGAGCTTATAAACCTGAGCTTATAAAACTCGGCTATTACATTTTTTTGACTACTACTTGAAACAGAGGGTTTTAGAGTATTGTAAATTTGAATTTTCTCATGGTTTTTATCATCAGATGAGCTTGATTGTTTGGTACCTAAATTGTTTTGATATCATGTTCTTCAGCGTGAGTGGACAAATCTGAGCATTTCCTGCCATTATTAGATTCTTAATATCCGTTATCATCATGGCATGACAACCTGGTCCTGCCTGTGGTGTTGGCTCTTCATCGAAGTCAACACTACAGGCTGCCAGGTGTGCATTACCTGCCAGATACCTCCCCTCTGTGCTGAGCCTTAATCACCAGGAAAAAATCCCATTCCTGATCTGAATGGTTCAGGCAGGGATGGCAATGAAGCTACATTCAGCCCTTCCTAAGAATATTGGACTCTGCTGAGTGCTGTGGACAAAGTGCTTAGGTTGGAGGGATTACTCTGGGCAGTGTGGATGTGACAGCCTGGTCAGAGGGCGAGAAAACGAGATAAGTTTTCTCACGACGGACCTGTGAGACTTTTAGGGAGTTGTAGAGAAATGATGATAGCTTGTTATTGTGGACAACCTGCAGGTGGTGTTTTTCTACTCTTTGTTTTTCTGTTATTTTCAAGGATTGTTTGCGAGAAAAGTGTTTTTGTTAATTAGCCAATCAGGTAGAATGTGTTGAGTCAGTCAATAAAGAGGAGAGTTTTTCGCATTAAAGTTGCGGTTGTGCAAACCAGCCTTCTTGGAGTCTGTGCCGCTTTCTTACTCAATAGCGACAGGGCAGGTGTTGTGTGGGCTCTAAAAACAAGGAGCCTGTGCCAGCTGCTCGATCCTGGAACTTTATCTTTTTGCTTGAAGGCTTTGTGATAGGGTGTGGCTTTCTCTGGCTGCTCAGTGTCCTGACAGAGCTCCATGCCTGATCTGAACAACTGGGGCTGGATGTCGAAATGTGAGCACTACTGAAACATGTGAAATGAACTGAAACATACTGAAATATGAGCACTACTTAAACAGGCAAAACAGGCAAAAAACTTGCTGAGTTTTATTTGGGTCTATTTCTGCTGCAAACTATGATTAAAACAAAAACCTAAGCAATTCATGGCCAGATATGAAAACTCACAAAATGGAGTTGGAAATGTTGACAAATATATTTGTGGTGTTCCAGTATAATCGCTCCCTTTCTCAATTTGCAGGGTTAATCCAAAGCACAGTATGACTCCTTCCTAGGAATAGTCCCTTCTATAACATATCTCCCTCCCCTTAAATCCCTTCTATAAGCTTTCATTAAAATAGAAAATAGGGCTTATTGCTTATTACAAGCTTTATTATGGAGGCCTGGCTTATCTTCCTTCTGTTTCGGAAAAACTTGGACCAACAACTGCCGGATATTTGTCCAAAATATAGATTGATGCATTGTGGATTTTATGCTCTCAGTAACTTTATTCTGCACCCTAAGTGAAGCTTAAAAGACACCAAACAAGTAGGAGAAACAAGTTTATAAGTTCACGCAAAAATATTGAAGGATGTGACTTCCATTGTTTTTCAGTTTTTATTAGCTTAAATAAAAACCTTGAGGTGGAAATTTTGCTTTTTTCAATTACAGGATTTTACAGTATTAATCTACAGTGTAATATTTGCTGTGTGACATTTTTGTGGTTCTGTTGTGGATTTTTCTGACACTGTATGGTGTTGGAAGGCATTTGAAATGCTTCAAATGAAGTAACTTGAGAATCACGTATTTTACAGATATGCAAACAGGATCCTGGAAATTAAACACCTTGATGATCAAGTAATTTACACATGTACTGAGAGAATCCTAGGCCAGGGTCACCGGTCCAAGACCCGGTGCAGACAGGGCACCCTTGTGTCAGCCCATCTCACCTGAGCCTTCCCTGCACCTTGCACTGAGCAATTGAACGGTTGACAATTTTGGGTTCCTCACAGTTTTCCGTCTCCATCCTGAGGGTCCCGTGAAGGCCAGTCCTGGCCTCTTCTAACTTTACAAGCTGCAATCTTTCCAAAACACAGACTCCTGACTTTCCTGTCCAGTGCTCCTTGCACTGGTCTCTTCAGGCACAGATAAAATAACATTTTTGTCACATTAAAGCTCCCTGGCTGTTTCTTCACACTTCTTGTAGTGCCTGTTCTTCTGTTTGGTGTAAACAATTCCTTGGTGCCAGAGCATTTTTTGGCTTCATCTTGCTTTCTGTGAACTTTAATGTGGTTCAATGTGAGCATTAGGGATGGGAGATCATGAGGCCTGATCCCTCTCCAGACTGAAAAAAAAAAACAACCTGAAAAATCCCTCAGTATTCAAGAAGATCAAACATGTGCTGTGTGAACTTGTTAAACACATTTATTGAGTTCTTGACAGTAACCAAACACAGTGAATGACCATTATAAATAAGAAAAAAGGCATTTGCTTTTACTTGGCCAGCTCCTGCTTTATCTGTAAAGAAAAAATATCCCTTTCGCCACCAATTTACAGGATTGAATGTTTGTCCCAATAATGGCTTCAGCAAGGAAAATGACAATTTTAAACTGAGATAGGTTTCATCTGCTTTCTGCTTCTGAGCCCAGTTCCTGTTAATGATGGACCATAAAGTGGAGTTAAAGTTATACCACCTTTAAGTGCATTCCCAGTTGTCATTAACTCACTTGAATGGACTGCAAACAAAGAAATTAAGTAAAAAGAGAAAGAACAAAAAAAAGGAAAACAAAAAGAAAAACACAAATAATACATCCACAAGTAGTAGAGGCTTGTTATTTCAGAAAGGAAAAAAAGAAATCAAAGCAACTTAACTAAATTAATTTGTTAAACACATTTATTGAGTTGTTAATAGTAACCAACACAACGTATGATCTGTTGTAAAGCAAGAAACAGAAAATGGATATATTCTAGTTTTGCCAAATCCTACTACAGATATGTGACAGAGGGAAATATTTCAATTTCCTTTATATTCCGCAGTGATATATTTACAATACTTATCTCTCAAAGTCTGTCCCTTTTTAAATTAAATTAACAGAAAGATCATACCTAGAAATGTTTCCTTTACAGTAGTCTTGTTCTGTCTTGTCAGTATCCATTAATGATAGTGAAATAATGAGAGCTTTCCAAGGATTACTTGGCACACAGAACACAACTCCACTTTGATGCTGTACTGAGCCACCTTTTTTCTTTTTTTTTTTTTTCAATTGAGGGAGAGAGGGGGAGAAGAGGAAGAATTTCATATGTACAAAGGCTGAAAAGTCTTTCTTTGTGACTCCAAACTAGTTCAGGAAAATCGTAATCACGTTTACTGTAATACTTTTGTTTTGTTTTTTGCTTTGTTTTGTTTTTAAATGGCCACCAATCACATGAATAAATTTTGAGGAGTTTTCCAGCGTGGCAGCTCTTTTCCAACAGCACATGGTGTACATGAGCCCAGAGAGGGAGGTTGGGTGCATTGTAGGTGATGTCAATTCCCAGAAGGAGCATTCCACTGAGGATTTGGGTTCTGCCTGCTCTGTCTCATTTGAGGAGCCATTCATTTACTGGAAGAGAAACAAACAAAAACAGTTATGCTTCAATAAACACCAAATATGAAACTGGTTTAACACTGTCAATCAAATTGATTTAACACTGTATTAAGCACTAAGACAAAATGTCTTTAAAAAGCCAAGAGGTTCAGTTTCCTCCTTTTTCTAGAAAAGAATTAAGTCTGAATGACTGTTTCTTTGAAGTAGTGCAACACAGTCATCTTCCTTGCTGCTGAAAATGTCCTTTCTTTTCTTTTAGTGCTACTCCTTCATAATGATATTACTGCTGTGAGAGCACTTTAACACCCTTATTTCAGGCAACACAGTTGTGTGCCTGGGATCAAAGATGCATGAAACACATTAAAGCTCAGTTGTGAGCCATAGCTGTGGCAGTGTAAGACTCTAGCTGCAGGTGACTGAGCTGCTTCATTGTTTATATCCACAGCTTGACACAACACTTAGCAATTTAGGTGTTTGTTATGGTGGTGCACCTTGAAAGTGAAATTAAGTCTTATCAATTACTAATTTTGTTTGAGATCAGTTGTCATCAAGATGAGCTCCTCCCCCTTTGTGGGTGAGTAAACCAGAGCAAAATGCACTTTTTAAGGTGAGAAGACTTTAAAATGAGGCTAGAAAACCAAGGGCCTGTCCTATTTACTTCTAAAAAACATATTCTATGTCCCAGGCTGTTTTTTTTTGGTAATGCTTTTCCTGCACATTTACTCATCTATTTCAAACGTGTGGAATTTGACTGACACAGTTATTCCCCTAGATCTGGAGTTTTACGTGTTTTTATTTGTGTGCCTTGTTATGGCCTTGGATTTCTCATAGAAAGGAGCTAAGTGAAAGCATAGAAAGGCTTATTCTGGAGGTGGAACATACCTCTATACTGTAGTTTCTGTGCTCTATTGTTTGGACAATCTTTTCCCTGTAAACTAAAGTTGATATTGGTTCGGATACATCGATTGTTGAGAGGCTGGACTGGTCTGAAATTGTCGCTCATGCTCAGAAATATCTGTGATGGTTGATTCTGGCTTAGCAGTCGCAAAGAATGCATCTATAAAGACAAAACAAGGGGGTTTTAGTACTGGTCTTTCCTGTAAGTAAACAACATACAACACTATTAAATAGATTAGTTAATCAATGGAAGTAAAACAGAATTTCACTGAAACAGAATTTCAGTAAAACAGAATTTAAGTTAACTCTGACAGTTTGTAGTCAGAGTTAACTTAAAACCATTCCTTATGTGTTCCTCTGTTTCTGAGCCCCATTTTAAATGAGAGCAACCAGTTTTGTGGGGAGTGAATGAAAATAGTATTGAGCTGGAAAGTAATAGAATCCACAGTGCTGGATGGCAGGAGCTGGTACAGAGCAAATGAACTTGATGAATGACAAGAGCTAATTTCCTGAATTTTGTAGCTATCAGTGTAGCTTTCAGCTGAGAAACCACAGTTTTGGTTGGTGTTATTCAAGACCCAGGTAGGGGCAGGCTGGATGGGAAGGAAAACTGACAGTGATGCTGCTGAAGTCGTGAAATTAATGATGTTAAAAAGTGAGAGCCTCTTTTTGCTGACAGGTATGTCATGATACTGTCTATGCTGTGACTTTGAGTGTTCCTACAGCAGACTCCGGCCTTCTTCTGAGCTGGTTTCACAGCACAGAGGGAAATGCTGAATCATCCTGTGCATCCAGTGCTGGTTGGCAGAAATGGCTGTTATGGTGACTATGCAACTCTTAATTGATTTAAGTCAACCAAAATCAGAGAGGGGAAAAAAAAAGTTTCAAGTTACAAACCAGAAATCCTCAATATTTTGGTTTAAAGATATAAAACCAAAATATCTTCCACATCAGTGTGCAATTTAAGAGGTTTGTTTATGGCATTTAATGGGGAAATCCAGTAGCTGGGTTTTATGTACTGGAAGTCTTTAACAGCTTCTAGGGAAAACTTGAGCTGGGCATTGCTTTTTCAGTATGAGTACACAACATAATTAGCAAGTATTCCACAAAATCCATTTTCAGCATTAATAATGGAGGATATAACTAAGTATTAATGGAGGATGTAATTAACCGTTAAAGCATGACAAGAAGCAAGTATCATGAGGTCATAACCCATAGGTAGCAGCACAGACTAGAAATATTCTAATCCTTATTTTGCACATTAATGTTGGACCTAAAAATGTTGCTTGTAGGAAAATATTCAGGTCTCCTGTGTTTGAAAAGTTCACAATAGTGAGCATTTTTGCCTCTGCTCAGCTGTGTCATTCTCCCATATCACCCATTTAGAAAGGAAACAAAGTGCTTTCACTGCCTCCAGACTAAACTGGACAGAAGGAATATCACAAAAAAAAAACATCTCAGGCTGTTTAAAGTAATCTTATTTACAATGTTAATATGATTTTAAATCCCAAAGTGATATTTAGGGTTGTTTTCTTGTTCCTCGTCTCATTTCTCAGGCCATATTTCTTCTGCTGCCCGCTTGGGCCATGCAGATGGTGGTTCAAGTATTCCTTGGTGTTCCAGTACACAAGAGAGGAAGTTTTAGTTCAGCTCACAGCTCTGTAGGCAACTCACTGATGGAACTCTGGAGAAGAGGCCAATTGGTGTTAAATTTGCTGTTTTCTGATGCCAGGCTTTGGATTGTAAGCAAGTTGTACAGAAATTTAGTTTTTGAGATTTTTCCACTGGTGTGTTTCCTCAACAGCTTCCTTTTGGATGTGAAGTTGTGTTTTCTCCTACATAATTTCTCTTGCTTCTCTCTAATAGGGGCTTCAATACATCAGTCTGATTTTTCCAAAGGTATTTGTGGTGTGTATCCTGTAATTTTATTCTATACCAGAAAGCATTGGCTGATTTTATTTCCAGTAGGCTCCAGATACTGTATCTCTGTCACATTAATGTGCTATTGACATGTGTTTGTTCAGACCTAGGAGTGGCCTCTGTTATCCTTAATAACCTCAGTTATGTTTGTACAACACTGATGTACTTGTTTTAGGGTCTCCAAGTAACTGTTCACAGCATCATAGAATGATGCAGTTGTGGAGAGACTGCTGAAAACCATTTGGTTCAAACCCTCACTGAAAACTGGGCCCCCCTTAAAGTTTATGTGTAGATACTGATGGAGGTCTTAACAGTTAGTATTTTTATTTTAACAAAAAACCTCTTCAATGGTTTTGCAAACTGTATACATTGCATGCAGAGATCCCTACAGCACAAGAGTTGAATCTAATGTAAAGCTATAAATATTATGTTTAAAATAATATTTTGTACCTACCTATTCTAGATTGAGTAATTTGTAAATTGCTTTACCTGCATCCTTGTTATGTAGACAGGTTTGTTCATTATTATCCAGCTTGCTGTTTCATAGCAGGGTGGAATTGTCATTGACCCATCATACGTAATGAAACTAGATGTCTCTGGATAAAGTTCCTCAATATTAAGCCCCTGTAGTAAGTATGCATCATCTGGAGAACAAAGGAGGAAAACAACTCAGGTGAAACGGCAGCATCACAAAACAAACAACAAGAAAACCCCAAACAAAACAAAAACCAAACCAAACCAAACAAACAACACCACCTTTTTCATGTCATGATGTTCAGTTCTACCAAAGAATGAAGTTTAACAGATGCACATTTCTGGATGCTCCACCAGTTTAGACAAGAACAAATAACACAAGTAATATCCCTGACCCTGCTGGGTAGATCTGGACTGAGATTCCCATTCACACACTGGGAACAGAGCACAGGCACTCACAGGGCAACTCTGAATCACATTTAGGGACTGGAGTCAAAAGCTTCTTGAAGTTGCAGTTATTGATTGAGATGCAGAAGCCTTTGGAGAATGCTGACTTTCCATCTTTTGGGGTCATTAATAATTTTTGCTCAACAAAGCCTCAGGAAGGCCAAGAGAGTTAAAACTTAATTGCCCTTCTGGCACGAGGGGAAGTTGCAGTTAATGCATGATAATAAAGCTGCTCCATGAAGCCTCCTGGCCTTTCATGTGCACAGTGGTGTGGGTGTGGTGCCAGCTCCCTAAGAAAGCTAAACTCTAGGTGGAAGCCTTGCTGGGAAGCGGTACCAGGATTCCTGCCTTTATTGTAAGGCTCTCTGGAAATTAATGAAGTGTATTCCTCTGCAACAGAATTTATTCTGTGGATATGTACCTAAATATAATGAGATATAGTTATATCTTTCAAAATTCCTCAGAGTTCCTTGGTGTTTTCTGTACTATCTGCTGTTTCTCTTGGGCAATGCTGGCCCTACAGTACTTTTGGCAGTGCTGTCAAAGCTAAAACTCAGATTTTCCTGCCAAATCTTAGGCTGTAGGAGTTCATCCACTTAGGGATAAACATATTTTATTACTGATACACTGCTGCTTGTGTGTATCTCAGAGAAAGCTGGGGTGGTTATGATTTGTAACATTGTGAGATCTCCTTGAACCCTTTCACTTGTGTGTGGTGTCTCCAATTTGGTTCATTTGCAGAGGGAACATTAAAATGCAGGCAAGGAAAAGTGCACACTGAGGTGTGTTCCCTCTTTCAATGCTCAACATGAGCTGACCTTGATTTGTAGAGAAATCCAAATGATCAAGGAAGTGTATAGGAGCTAAAAAAGAAAGATGTAATTTAACTTGAATTTAACATATTGTAGCTGAAAGACATAACTTAGATGAGCAAAAGACTTGTCTTGTACAATCTAATGAGAAAACAAGAAGGGCTGCAGACTATTGTCTTGGGCAAGAGAAAATCAAAGAACACAGGCAGAGAAAATGTGACCTCGTTTTTTATTTTAACACAGCAGAGTCAACATGGTACAGGGTTTTGGGTCAACAATATTGGCAGCTACAGCATCAGTTAAAGTGCCACAGTGAGAGTGTAATATTTCTGCCTCATTGACCAGGGCCCTACTGTTATTTAATATTTTAAATGTGTTTGTTGTTTTACAAAACAAAATCTTGGCAGATCCTCTCATGTTTGTTAGAAAAAGTGCCCTCTGCCCTGTCCCTGCAGCTTGAGCTGGGTGATTGCAGTGCTGGATGGCTGGCTGGATTCTCAAGGAGAAGGGGAAGTGCCATTAGTGTCTGGGCGGTGGCTGACTGTGCCCTGTTTTAATATGCCCAGGCTTCACTGGCCCATGGCCCGTGACAGCCTCTTTCTAAACCCAAATCTTCCAGACAGAAGCATGCAAACACAGTCAAAATGCAGTTATATTTGAACAAGTAGAGATGACTGAATACACCTGTGTCCTGGTCATTAAAAACATTATTTGCAGTGCACTGATGATTTTGCTAGAATTGCATCAGAAGAGAACTGATGGACTTTTTCATGCCAGTGCCTGTTTTCAATGAGTCATCACACACTTTTCCTTTTCCGACATGAATATCCTGTTCATTATTTATGAGCCATGGAATGTGGTGTGTTTTAACACCAAGTGGCATAGAGTCAGGCAGAAGAGATCCCTAAGGACCAAATCTGCTTTCTCACAGCCATATTGGCTTCAGCTGGGCTAAAAATGATTTCAACCAGGTAGAATTTGCCCTGAAATGTTTACTAGGAGATGGAAAACTAATTGAAGATTAATACAGATGAGGGATATTGATAGGAGAAACTGGAGGAAAATATCACTTCAGGAAAAGTCAGAGATGGGGTGAATGAAATAAGGGTTTGTCCAAGAAAACACAGTTCTTATTAATGTCTGTATATGAGTTATATTCCCATAGGAAGTCAGATGATTCCATGAGAGAAGACTACACAATAAGAATTTGGTTACCAACGTTTTTCCCATGAACAGGTCTGTCCTTTCCCCACATCTTGGTAAAGGTTTCTTGTTCTGGAGCTGAAGCAGACCTGGTGGGTTGGTAATAATACCAGACTGCAGCACTTCAAAGTCTTGCTTATATTTATTGCAAATACATTCAAAATGCTCAAAATCACCCTGTATGATCTCTTGCCAGTGACAAGCTTCCTTTCATAAACCCATCCAGCCTTTCCTGGATCCTCTGCATCATTCCTATCTGCAGCCCACAATGTGTTTCTCTTGATATGCTGGTGCCTTATGATGATTTCCAAAACCAGGAATTTTTCTCTCTACAATTTAGATTTCATTAGATTTCACATTCATTTACATAAAGGCCTTGACTCTGACAATTTATCTAGGAAATTATGTAAATCCTTTTATCCCTAGGCATGTAATAGATATGTGGGGTTGGCTTTCACAGCAAAATCTGTGTATGTTCTCTTTATTGTAATGCTTTTTATAGGGAATATAGTGTTTATTTAGTGGAGGAAGGTGCATTTGATTTTAAAGTTCATATCATGATAATCCAGAAGAGGATCTAGGTTAGATTTACAGGGTAAGGAATGCAGAGATCCTCAGTTTCTCTGCTTACCAGACAATGACAAGACCAAATTTTTATGTGGAATTTTGGGAATCTAAAAAGTTAATTTTTTCCCTGATGTTAAGCAAAGACTGGATGAAAGTTCACGTAACTGTTTTGTAACATAACTGTTTTGAAAGAAAACTAACTTATCCCCTCAAATGAACACTTAATGAGGAATAATAAAGCAGTTTTCTTTTGAGATATCCATACAGATTTCTGACTAAAGCCTGCTTGAAATAACCCTTGTTTCAGCTTGCTCACAGTAGATTCTTTGGGCTGCGATAACAGAACAAAATAAACATTTAAAATCTCCTTAAAAATTCCATGGGGTCCACTCTTCTTCACTGTAGCCATTAATATCTAAGAGTAGAAATTTCCCTTTTAATGCTCTTGGCATGTGGAAATTTCATGTAGCAGGAGAGACAGCACTTAATTTTGTTCCTGGTCTTTTAAAAAAAAAACAACCAAAACCTTTTATTTATTTTATGAACCGTCCTGACTCTGAACCAGTGTTCCTTTTATCATTCCCTCCATTGCTCCTCTTGAGCACATGGGGCCTGGGCATTTTGTCAGCACCATGCTAAGTATTGGCTTTGGGAGTGGAGCCCTAAAGCAGAAGCTGCAGAACTCCAGCTTGCTACTAAAGGCACACTAGAAATCCTTACAGTATAAGAGGTAAAATTAGTTTTCAGCAATGATGCTATAATCCATCATGCAAGACAACTGCAAAATTACTTTCAATAACACTTTCATGTTCCCAATTTACACTAAAAATTCACAGTCAATACTTGCTACTACAGTAAGTAACCCAATGCCCTGTGGAATATTATGTGCATTGTGTCTACCAGTGGTTTAACGACTAAACTTAGCGAAAACCGTGGTTAAAAATTAAAGCAATTCTGTTAATCACTGCTTTTCCAGCCTGTGTTTTATGTGTTCATCTTCATGAGAAATTTCATTTAGTATACCCAAATTAGGTTTGCTTGGAATTGTGCTTCCCTTGTAAGGAGACAAAACAAGCAATGGGAGGTTGTGGGATGCTGACAGCTCCAGAGAGGAGGAGTTTCCACTGTAAATGCAGCATACAAATGAAATATTTGGTATTGGGAGGGTGGGCCCCATGGGCGAACATCTGGCTGGTTCCCAGACAGATGATGGGAATATGGAATTTGTGGGTGAAAGAGCTGGAAGAAGTACACACAGCCTTAACAATAATTCCCTGTTTCCAGGATGCTACACCAGCACTGGTAGGCAGGAAGCTCTTGCAGAACAGCCTTCCTGTGTTTTTGCAAGGAATCAGGACAAGCAGTTTAAAAATGGGACTGATCTGCTTCTTCCATGCAGAGAAGATGACATTTGATACTGATAGAACAGTCTGGAAAAAACATTCTGAGGAGAACCCTCTGTTGCCTTCCTTTCCATAGGTATTGTAGAGAACTGAGTTTCATTATCATAGAAGCCTTTTATTTGGACTAAAGATGTAACACAATTTGTTAACTCTCAGGTAAAAGCAGAGGAACCTCAGTGGCGTGAAAGGTGTGTGTGTTGCAGGAGAGGACAAGGGACTATTTGTGTTATCTGTTTGCTGTGTACTTTCTGAAAGTTAAATTCTGCTGTTGTTGAACTTACAAACTTCCTAGCAGCTTAGAATATTTGACAAAGGAAACGAGGTTTTCAGGAGAAGAGGTGTAATTTGTTATATATATTTTCCATTATTTTCTCTAAAATACCTTAATTAAGCTCTGGTTTTCCACAAGGTCAATATACAAACATGGAATTATTAAGGATCATCAGTTAAATGCTTTTCAAATGTGAATACAACAAATATACAAGCTATGTTAATGACCTCTTTCTATATCTGTTAAATGCAGCAGTAGTTGAATAGGACTGATGTAACTTTTCTTTCAAAAAGAAAACACTGATGAATACTAAATCCAGTAAACGGTGCAGCATCTTGACATAACCAGATCCAATATAATCCAGGCTGCTCCACGTGTCCCTTTTACTGCTAACAGTAGACAGGTCCTCCTGAGCAGTCTGTGTGAATACAGTATATGTACGTGTCAAATATAATTTCATTAATCTGTTGTTGCACCTTCAGATATAAAAGAGGCTTTGAAGTTCAAAATGCATTTGATAAAGTGATGACCTAATGAGCTTTTTCACATTCCTGAGTTTATCATGCAGAGTTCCTGGCAATGCAAACCTGGAATTTCTGCCCACGGTGAGGTGCCTCTTGTTTCAGGATCACTAAATGTGTTATTTGATACTGAAAGAACACAGCTGTTACCAGAGGAAATGAAAAGAAACTTACTCTTATAAGTTATTCTTGTTATGGTGTCTCTGTTAAGCATACGGTTTAGAAATGGATTTGATGATTCAGATACCTACAGAAGAGAAAATGCACAATGTCAAAATCTTCTCACAGACATTTCCTTGCCAGAACTGCAGCTCTTCCATGTGTGCACACAGACACTTACTCTCTGATACTCCTCCAGTTGGGTTCTGCCTTTTTTTCATTGTTGTGGGAGAAGGAAATAATTACTTACTTGTTTTTCTAATGAAGCTTGATAGAAAGTTGGTAAAATAAATAAAACATAAGGAACAGGATGAACAGAAATTAATGCCTGATTAAAAGCATGAGCACAGGTTTCTTCTCCAACAGCTTTGATGAAATTTGCAGGTGGTTGATATATTAGGCAGGATTTTCACTAGTATTCTATTATTTTATTTATTGATAAATATAATTTCCTTGCAGCAGGCTATTTTAATTGCAAATTAAAGCTCTCTTCCTCTGGTTTATGTCTGGGTAATATATGAGATAACACCTCATGTTCAGGTGGAACTTTCCACATGTCAGATTCTGCTCCCTTGTTGCCTCTTTCCTGTTGCTCATCAGCCCTGAGCAGAGTCTGGTCCATCCTCTGACACCTCCCTGCAGGTACTTCTAAATATTGACAAGATTCCCTCTGTCTTCTCTTTAATTTTCCCTTTTTCATGAATGCAGGTCAAATTGTTTGGTCATAATACAATACATTTTGGATTTTTAAAAAAAAAAAAAAGGGTAGTCTAAATATCTTTCTTAAATATTAGACCCATGTGAAAATCGCCCTTTTATATCTAATTATTCAGTATACTCTGTGAAATGCATACTTTATATCTGAGGTTAATGCTTTGTTAGGACCTTTATGAAATGGGATTAGAGTACTGAGGGGAACTAATAGATATTCCATACCTAAGGTGTGATGAGATGAACTTCAGCATTACTCAGAAATACACACTTTTTTAGACTGATGAAACAGAGATACATAATGACAAAATATTAACAATATTTGGAGGGAAGAAGTAATTTTTTTTCTATAAAATGAGAGAAAAGGTTTCTCCAATGTAATTAAAGAGGTTTGGGAAAACCATGGAGTCTTGAGTTCAGTGTTAGATCACTACAAACTATAGACAAAATATTCACATGTCTTTGTGGTTCTCTGAAATGCAAGATATTAGAAGTTCTACTTTTAACGTTCTTTCAGTTTTCATAGTTTTAAGATGTTTAAAATAACACAGAGAAAAACTGATTTTGCTGGTTTTGACACATCAGCATGACATGTCCTCTTTCCCAGGGCCTCAACCTACTAGAAGTGATTTGAATGAATAACATTTCATGAAGAAACACTAAATCTGCAAAGCTAGTGACTTCTGCCATAGCAGAAGTGTTATGAGTGTTATGGGTGATGTTTATGATGTAAGAGGTTTTTTCCCCATCTCCCTTACCCCTTTTAATTTTCTTTATATTGTAAAAGCTTTGGAGCAGAGATGGCGTACTCAATTCAGGAAGAAGCTGTCTCTGGATTCCAGATCAGAGCATCTGGGCATTGCTGTAGCATACTGAGGAGTCTAACGCCTACATTTACAATTCAGGGAAAAGTTTACTGTCCATATATTAAGAATCTGTAGTACGGAATACTTACTTTCATAAATATGGAAACTACCACCAACCCATTGGGACTCTTTGCAGCTTCTGTGACATTTGTGTACAGCTCATGGTTATAGTGGATCAGCTGAACCTAAAAAAGGGTGAAGGGAAGGATTACAATTAATCAGTGGCAAATAATCCCATGCAGTGTTTGCAAATACTACCCACACTGCTTGGTTTGTATCAGGATCCCATCTCTGCTTCGGGTACTTTGTAGCAGGGTAATTTTTCAAGCATTTGCAGCACATATCATTTTAATAATGTCAGTCACCATCTGGCTCCAACTGGTACAGCATCAGCATGTTTTCCTCTGAATTGCCAGCCACTGAATTCATCCACATCTGTGGGATTTCTTAAAATCAG
>VXBC01005086.1:1329875-1379496 GCA_013399945.1 Ploceus nigricollis | reverse complement strand
TTTGTTTAATATACTTGTAGGTTTCATTCTAAGCAATATCATGAATGTAATAGATGCTTCACACAGCACATGCCTTCAATCAGCACAGTTATCTTAACGTCAGCTCTGTGGACACCAGAAATAAGTGTTATTTCATTGATGGAATGCATCTAGCTAGATTGAGGAGCATTTCAGGGGAATACCAAAGGATATAAAGATGAATGCTACAGCAAACCATGTTACAAGATATTACTCAATTTGACTATCCCCAAAAACACATAGAAAACTGTCTGAGAATTTTGAGCCTGTAATTACCATTACCCTGGCACCCTAGAAAAAGATAATTTGCAACAAGCTCAAATGCCAGTGGGCAGCTGAAGGACACTCACATGCCATGTATTTGCAATAGTCACAGACGTCCTAGCTATGAAAAGCAATGAGCACATTAGCAATGTCCGCAGGACAGTCTGCTATTACATTTCAAATCGGTCTCTATCACAGAAAGTTTTTCCACTGGTTTAACATTTTTCTCCCTCACGAATTTTCTAAAAGCTAATGTGAGAGACAAGTACAGGAAAAAGTTCTAGGAAATTCTGTATCTTGTCATGGACAGGCTTATCCCATACTGTAATAAGAAAGTGCAATGCCTACATGTCAGTCTAAGTTTTTTCTCCTCTATCAAACCAAACTGCACTCTTGGTTCCTTGGGGAGTTTTTCTCTTTGCTGTTATGCTTCCAGATCAACACATCATTGTAGGTCAGGTTTTCTGTCAGCTGGAAACACAATACACAGACGCCCTGAGGACTTGCTCTCTTATGCAATGGACTTAAATGATCCAATGTCTTTGCAATAACCATGGTGTAAGTGTCCTGGTTTTTCTGCCAAGAGAGTATCCTAAGGGTGAATTTAAAACTAAAGCTTCATGCTTGCACTGAAAGTATTTTTAAAAAGAAATGCAGAGAGTGTTAACATGCATTTCTGCTCAAGGTTAAAGGTATTTTTGTAAGATTATTTAGTGGTTTCTTTTTATTGGTATATGCATTATTATAAAATAAAATTTATTTTCACAATATTCATGTTTTGATAGACATGTAAACACAAAGACAATTATATATTAGTAATAGAAATTATAGTCAAGCCATTGTGTCAGAAAATGAGTATAATTATCAAAATATTGAGGCTGAAGCCAAAGCAGTTACATCCATAGAGGCAGAGTGTATTAATCAAGATGTAGTGACTATTTACTTTCCTTGAACCAAGATATTTTCTTACCTGAATACTGTAACTGTGGACTGCATAAAATCATTTTGTAACACTGTAGCACTGATAATAATCGTAACCATCAACAAAGACCGCTTGTTTGTAACAGAGTGAAGCATAAACACACAAATAATACGTAACTAGGGAAAAGCATATGGAAACTTTTGGGACACCTGTACAAGTGGGCTAAAAGAAAAAGTGAAAACAGTAAAATCAGGTAAAGAACCAAGAATTTAGGAGGGACGGAAGAGAGTTTATTTCAGGGCCCCATTTACTTGTCTTGTCTTTTATAATGAAAAGATATATTTATTCTGGAAACGTTGTAAAAAAATTATAAGGATAACCCTCCAGAGTGAGCAAGAAGGATGCCTGGCAAAACCAAAACAAGTATTCTCTCCAAAATGGATGAACTATGTTGTGAGCAAATGTGAGCACCATTTTTTGAGCAAGCTAGAAAATATCCAGCTGTCCATGGGGAAGAGCTCTCAGACTTCATAACTCTGCTCTCAGACTGCAAAGATCAAACACAGTCAGCATCAGTCACAGGGTATCACTCAATGTGGTATTGCACACCCATAGCTAAGCAAGACTGCTAAGGATTAATTGTTTGAGTATTTAGTGATAATAGCTGATAATGAGTAAGTCAATACACAACATTGGCAATTTATATTTGTAATGATTTATTGTCAATCAGCAAAGTGGTCCTTGAAGCTGGAAAATGACCCAATTTAACAGCCCTTTACACTCTCCCATGATGATATCTAGTTCCCTAATTGATATTGATACATATAAACCAAATATTTAGATTATTTTTCCCAGTTGCAATACGATTGATCATAAAAGTAAAAGCCTTTCATTATTCAGAAATTACAGGCAAAGAGGAAAAAGGAGACACGTCATTTTACTCCATAGATATTAAGAAAGGTTTGTAAATGCTAACAAGTCACACAGTAGATTCCATTTAAGATATATGGAGATTAGTAAAGGGGGACAGTGAAGGTCAGGGAATGTGTATGTTTCATTCTCATGTTCAAATTAGATATTTACTACAAAATCTAAATAGCTAATAATATGATGGAATTTTCACAGCTAGGTCTGTGTAGTCACCAACATGATAAAAACTAACCTCTAGGTTAGTTAAACCCATTGCTGCTAGAAAAGGAACACGTCAAAGGCAGGACTGTGATATACAGGTAGAATACTGAACCTAAATACAGCCTAGTCTAGATTTTCTTCTAAACACTCAAGAGTAACTGGATGGGAATGCAGATTCTGAAGGAGGGCTGGCTGATGAATGGCCACACCCACTGAAAATGGCTAGCCATCAGAAATGGAATGAAGGCAAGTAACAGGCTGAAAATAACAGATTTCAGAAAAGGTAGACTTAATGAGCATAGAAAAGGGTTAAATGAGCCTTGTGGGAAAGATTAGAAAGCAATGACAGAAGAGATAGAAATATCTAATAAATTATAACTGTCTTCACAAATTTTTCTGATCAGCAGAATAGCAAGCTACTAAATTTGTTTCCAGAAAGATGAAAGTTTGTAATACATTGTTCACTTTTATCTTTAGTAAAAAAGTAAACTTCTCTAACTGCATTGGTACTTTTTTGTAATAGAAAATTGATAAGATTGATTACTGCACTAGAAAGACCTTCTAAACCAGTGAGAAAACTTAGGTATTCACTGGATAATTCAGGGTTGGTGAAACTCATCTTTGTGTGCCTAAGATGCTCAATGAAATAAAATCAGCAACATTAACAATTTTTTATGAAAAGCCACAAAGGCAGGTGACAGGACAAGGATCTGTTTTTAAAAACCAAGATTTTAGAAGCCATAATGTTTTAGAAATTCAATTAACTTTTATTTTTCCTGTGCTATAAGAACAATTAACCCAAATAGCTGTAAAGACATAGCAGAAAACAAGTGACATTTGTCACATAAAATGAATTGCTATTTAACAAGTGCAAGCACCTACAAGTAGGCAAGAATACTTAGGTTTATGAACATGGTTTAAGAGAACAGAGGTAAGCAGTGTTTTCACAGAAAAGGTTCAACAATTATCTAATATGACTTTTGCAGAGGAAAATTAGTGATTTTTAAATAGCAGGATATTTTTAAGACACAGTGCTCTTATGTAGGCAGAATCTCACTTGCAGGTTTGTGTTCATTTTGAGGCTCTTCAGTGCAGTCTAGATGAAACAATTAAAATGCCTACAGCTCTGGCAATGTCACTGATGAGGAGTGGATAAAAGAACAGAAGTTATTCAGAGGTGAGAAGGATGAGGATTTTATAGTAGTCTTCAGACAGATAAAAAACATGCTGCAAAAGTAAAGGAAATGAGAAAACATTTTTTTGTCCATAATAAATACTGCAAAATTAATGAGTGTGAATTCTGGAAAGAGAGATTAAGAGCCCATACAAAGTACCATGATCCTCTGCAGGGATACGAGGTTGGACTATATGACCTTGAAAGGTCCATCCAGCTTTATTTCTCTTACTTTTCATACAAAGAAAAAAAAAGCCAAAATGTTCAGCACATTACCTAAAGTAGGGAAATCATTGGAATTGAAATTTAAGTGCTTAGGATGTGAGAGAATATCCACAAAGAAATATTAACTGTGAATTCAGAAAATATAGAGTGCTCAGGACAGTAATGCAAATATGTTTGCATATGCTTGTGTGTTTCTATAAAATTAGTTATTTCTGTACATGTCTCTAAGATGTGAACTTTGGTGTTAACCACTTCAAGCTGTGTATCAGAAACTGGTGGCAGATGATTTATTCATATCTAGGAAAAATATCACAAATCTGATCAGCAGCCCAGATTTTCAAAGCAAACTGCCAAAGATGAAAAGATACACCATTGTAAGCCTTGCATGTATATGTTTAAAAATTCAGAGACACAAGATAGTTCACTGTCGAGATATTAATGCATGTTGACAAGAATGAGTTGCAGATGGGTCTCAAACTGAAATGCAAGCAATCTTGCAGGTCAGAATGGAAGTCAAAATTACTGTTGTCAAAATGCCTTTTCCCCGTAAACTCATCCTTCAAATAATTACTTATCATTTTTCCTCTTTGCATAGTTTCTTCGGGAAAAAATTGATTTACACACATAAAATAGAGTGTTATGGTATTAGATCTGAATTTTTTTTTTTTTTAAGTAACAGAAGTATTTTATGTTCTTTATGAATTGTTTGAAAAAATGATTGAACCTGAGGAAAATACCTAACCCAGAGCTAGAAGGAGATGGAAGATGCTACATCCCATTCTTTACTGTACAAATTCTGGGGACAGTCTCACTGTCCCTGGAAGAAATACATGTGGAGTGATGAGAGACATCAAACACACAGGATTACCAAAAATAAATTTTATTGCTTTCTTAGAATTATGTTCATTCTTGATTTATTTGTGACATGAACATTATTCAGCTTTCTCTAGAAATCATACCTGGCATCCATAATGATAATTTCAGATATATTTTCAAACTGAAGTGAAATAGGACAACTGTTCTGTTACATGAAAACAGCCTTCAAAATCTGAGGAGACTGTATATGCATATAAAAGAAAATCAATTACTTTTTGCCACACTATAATCAACTGGTTGACATGTCCTGCAATAAATGTGCTCCTTCGAATTTGTGATCCAAACTAATAGGCTCCATTCATGTAAAAAAATTTTCTGGAATAAGTATTTTAGAGTCTATATTCTCAGACATTTATGTGCCCTTTTTTCCCACTTAGCATGGACTGCAAATACAAAGGTAAGCATGTGAGTTTAAAACATTTAAATACACTAGAAAAACAAGGAAAAAAAAAAACCAACAACAATCCAAAACATAGAGCCTAGAAAGACTGTTCAAAGAATTGTTTAAATAGTAAAGGACATTGCCAAAATATCTTTGCAAATTGATTAATGACTCCTAACAGACATTAGGAAAAAACCAAAAGAGATAAGACTGTGTTCAGATGTAATCACATCAAAATATTAGGGCAGAATAGTCAATAATAGAAATCCAAGGTTAATAAAATCTCCTGATGTAGAGCAGATCCTGACCTTCGAACTAGATTCAAGCAGTAATGCTCAAGGATTACCAATAAATCACCTCACACAAGTATTCACTTTAAAATTCAAAGAACCCATAAACTCCAAACAAAAGACCCAGTCATCCATGCCTTTACAGATACATTACAGGAGAGAAAAAATTCTTTATATTTTTTAATAAAAATGTTTAAAATAGATGTGATCTAATGAAAACAATCCACTGTATTATATAAACTGTGGGAAGCATATTCAAGTTGAATATAGATGAGAAAACCATGAAGGATGAAATTTAAACCAGAAATCTCTGGGTCTGGATTTTTTTCATCATTTTAGTTAAATCAATGAAACCTAGTCCTCTTCAATGGTAAAATTGAAGAAAACTTAAGTGTAAAGGAAAACTTGTGAAAATAAATTTAATCTGATTATATTCTAGAGGCTAATAGCCATGTGAAATGCTGCAACAATATGGGTGCTGACCCATTCAAGTAAAAAAATGAGCATAGACACACCAGAAAAGTACTTTTAAAATCCATATTTTTATGTGTTCTTTTCCTCAATTAAAATATGTAGTGAACTTGATTGAGGTCAGTGATTATATTTTTGAAACTTTGTAATTGACTAGATATTTTGCAAATAAATAAAATACAGAAAGTTTGTTTAAAAAAAAATCCTGAAAAAAACAGGGAAGAAAAAAGAACTACAATTATTAGAGACGGTATAGAATTATGTGTAATTATATAGTTCATTATCATGTCAGTCTCAAGATGTGGCTAAGGATACGAGAAGCATCCTATCTCGTCCTACTCTGTGCCACGTTTGGTGGTGCAATTTTCAACTATCCCTTGTGAATTGCAGTGTGTTTCTATACCGGTAGAAATCATGACTTTGTTTATTCCAGAACTTCTTTATCAATTAATTCTGAGGGAGAAACGTCTCTGTAGGGTATTTTTCCTTCACTGGAACCTGAATTTGCAGTAAGAAAGTTTTAAAATAAGCTACTCACAGGTTCTCTGGTATGTATTACCTGTTGTAATTGGTATTGGTGTTGCATTGGTGGAACCAGAGAGGTTTAAAATACAATTTAGCTGTTAAATTTGTGCTATTTTCTGTGCTTTTGGAAATAGTTACATAACTTGTAAAGAGTATCCCTCTGACTCGTCTTTCATTTCTTTATGTACATAAGAATGTTACAATAGAAAAAAAACCAGGAAAAATTTGCTAAGAGATGACACTGAAATAAGAGAGAAATCATCTCTGAACTTATGTTTAAATCATTTAGGAGTATGTGCTATATTATCAATAATCACAGTTTTTATTGCATGTATTTAGAGACTTCAGATGTTTTAGGCCCCATTGATGAATGCTGTGCAAACACGTTTCGAAATATTGAAAGATAACTGGTAAGATAGAGTAGACAGATAAGACATGGGCATAAAATGCAGAAAATTAGAGGAACAAAAGGAATAGTGTCAAATCAATTTTCAGTAATTTCATGTTTTTACAATGGATTTTATGTTCTCTTATTATGATTTCCCTTTGAATTTCCCCTCTGAAGACTTTCTGTTACAGTAATTTTATCAACTGTCTTACAGCTATGTACAGAATATCAGTATTTTATGCAAGATAAACACAATTTCATAATAAATGATACAATGAAGGGTTGTCTGGCTCTAAGTAAGGTAGTACAAAGTCAGCCTTCTTGCCTGTGAGGATTCCCCCAGATAAAAAGTTTAGGGTTCACTTGTCCAGAATAAGAAATACTCTGCTGGACCACAACAGTGATCATAGTATTAGCTGTATCTCAGTATCATTTATGACCAATTTCATTTCCTTTACCTCCTTTTGTTTAAAAGTGTCAACTCAGAAACTCACTGTCCTGAACAGGAAAAATGGTCAATGCCCTTATTTTTATCCTATAAAGATCTTTGAAACTTCTGCAAGGTAACTCTTACGAAAAACAAAGATAAACCTCATTATTTCTCCAGGAAGCAGCATCATAGAGACTTTTCAAATCTGTGCTATTATAGTGTTCATTATTTGAATTGGCATGAAGAACTAGAACACTGAAAATGATACTCACAATTTTTTATTTCTTTTGGAAAAAACTTTTTGCACAATGTCAGCTGCCAGCACTAGAAACTCCCCCTCCCAGCCCACTTTCCATTTTTTAGCTCTGTCAAGAGGCACTTGCCTTTTTAAAATAACACAGTGTAGAAGATCATTATAAAATGAAGCATTCAAGTTTTGATGATCTGTTTCCTCTTAATTGACAACTGTGGAAAAATGCAGTAGTGCAGCTGTTGTACTCCTACTTGGCAGTTACCTTCCAGAAAAAGAAATAATTCCATGATTTCCTCCATGCTAGCTAAGTACTTTTCAGGGGACACAAATGGGAAAAGAATGCAGTCATAGCTTCTTTCAATTTTATGTAAATAACTTTTGATCAAGGAAAAAAAATAGATGAAAAATGATTCATGAAGTTGTATTTCAAAAGATGTTTCTTCGATACTGCAGATGGAGCAGTTCTGCTGGAAAGTTTTGTTTCTTATTGTGAGCAGCAAGAAGTAATTGATTATTATTTTAATTAAATAATGTCAATCCATGTATTAGAAAAATTAAAAGCTGAATGATTCCTGAAAACTATGGAGGATTCATGTTTGTATGCACCAGCATAGTTTAATGGGTATATATAACTTTGCTGCATTTAATTCTAATTAAAAGAAGTAACACCCACATCCTTACTTTACAAATCAAATAGCAAATTATGATTCTGTTGCTGTTTAGTGAAGATAACTGAAAAGCAAATGTTGCTTTTGATTGATGATGGGATCCGCAAGGAACTAGTCAGAGGAGAATTTATCAGGGAGTGTTTGAATGAAGGCTCATATTTTGAGTTCATGAAAGAATGTAAAGGGCTCCCCAAGTGTAAAAGCATCCAGCTCACGTCACCTGTTATGCCTTTTTTGCCCTCTCAGGTTCTGTGATGACTTTTTTTTTGTATTTATGTTATTTCTAAAAAGACTTACCCTAAAAGCAAGCTTTCCAGATGTGAACTAAGTATAGAGAGGTTTAATTATGACTGTGGAAATCAGTAGGAAATCTGACTAAAAGGAATTTCACTTATTCTACCTATTATTTCTACTTATTCTACCCTACTAATTTCATTGAACAGTCAAGTTTAAAGACTGCAGAATACATGTCTATGAAACCATAAACTTCAGTTGCTGATTATATAAGCAGATAAAGAAGAAAAGAGAAAAAAACACCACAATTCTTAAGAAAATCAAAGCAGAAAAACATCACAGCTATGAACATGAATAAAGACTGCTAAATGGATGAAAGATTAAAGCAAAACTGAAAAAGCGTTTCTATAGGGCAATAGGACATCTTTATGAAGGATTTCTGCATAAGCAACAGAAAATATAGTAACTACACATGCTTTCTGATAGAAATATGTCTACATTTGTTCTACTATTACTATTTGAATCTATTAGATATATTACTGGAAATCTTATCATGGAACAAAGAATGTGAAATCCTAAACACTTATTCTAGCCTGTGGAGCTAGATTAAAAATAAACCCTGGGTGATATGCAAAAGTCTCAAAATAATAGGAGAGTTAAATTTCCTAATGTCATTATGCCATAAAATGGGTGAGAAAAATTATCAGCCGGGGTGAAAAATAGTACAGAATCATCTTCATTCAATAAAAGGTGTCTCTCCTTGGGAACGAGGATAATGCTAGGTGGGGAAGACTCATGGATAGGAAATTCTTTCCTTCCATTTTGTAGGAAGACTGTATGTACTGATGTACATATCATGTACATCAGTACAAAGTAATTTAAACAAAGGCAATGCAGTGCACCAAATTTCATTTTCAGTTAAATAAGTTGGATAGACAATGCAGTAATGTTAATATAAATAAGAAAAATTCTATTTGATTTTTAGAGATATATAATCGCCATGATTTTTCATGTTTTTATGAGCTGCACAATTCTAAGCACACTATCAGTTCAGGAGGTATACAGATAAAAGTTAGGCTATCAGCTCCCACTGGCATCTTCTCAGTCTTTGAGACACATTCAACCATATTTAACTAATGGTTTAAAGTGAAAAAGATAATTAAGTGCCTACAAGTTAGCAGAAGGTTAGCAGATATTGAAAGTGAGTCAGATGAGTGGACTGAGAAAGAGGACATATAATTAATAATAAAGTCTGAATGAGCTGACCAGCCAGTGAGGGCCCAAATAGCAAGTGCTTTTGACTACTCCATGAGATCATCAAAGAGGACTTAAATCAGCTGGGGTTAATTTGGTGGGAAATTAGTGATAGTAGACATGAACTCAAAGGTAAACTGAATTAAATAATTTCCACAGCTTACCAAACAATGCATTCTTCTGTGAAAGAACAAAACCTGATCCCTAAGAACAAATTGCTTTTGCACCTCTGAATTTACACTTCCTGAAAGTTGGGTAGGGGATCTAGATCTTCCTGTCCATTTGGAGACATTACATTTCCTAATGTCAGCCGGTAGAGAGGAGGAGGCCAGAGCCTCCTGTGCTGTGCTCCAGAGTATTTGTCGTGTGTTATCTCTTCCCTTCTTCCTAGGTTGCAGATTCAGTCATCATGTGAGCCAGATAACCGTGGGGGTTTTCTATCTCTTTTACAGGGCAAAAAAATGTGGAAGTGCCAAAAAAGAATGGGGAAAGTACCACAGCGACTAATCAAAGCATCTTTCTGAACATATCCTACTGTTCCCTTAATTTAGACTTGACTCAGAGACCATTGAAAACAAGTGGGAAAGCTTCTTTGAACTTTACTATAGTTTGGAGAAGCCCAGTAACTCCTTCATATTTGATAATACATCTCTGGTTCTTAGATCATTGCAGAAGAACATCTTCCCTTTCCCCTCAAAAAACTATGTATGACCATGGAATATTTTACTACCTGTCAGTGTAATTTTCATCTCAGAGTATTCTAGTAATTTTCTACAGTTAGAATAAATGGCTATGAATTGATAAAAGCCTTTATTTATAAATTGAGAATCTGTGTGCTTAGTATAAACTCTATATGAATATGTTCTTTCATGAATTGTTGTACCTTTAGAGATTCACCTATGGAGCATGGGTTAAAGGGAAGAAATCACATTCCATGACTGAATTATTATAGATTTATCTCTTATTTTTGCTCATTCTGAGACCACCATCTTAAATCCTGTAACAAATACACCTTAATTCATGTTTACCTATGTTATTTTCCCAGTGTGCTGGCAGTACATTTGGTAATGCTGTCTTTTAGAGAAGAACCTTTTTCATGGTCATCTCACAAACAAAATTAAGCATATTTTTAATTTTTAATTGAGGTTTTTTTGGGAGGAGGGGTTCTTTTGTTCTACAGATTTTTTTCTGGAAGACTTTAATGCATTGTGCCGAATCTTTGTAGAACAGTGCAATAAAAAAGCTAAAGCAACTGTACTCTTAAATAGTAACTAGAATGAATCATTCGCAGTACTGATAACCAGACCTATACATTTGCATACTCAAATTCATCCACAGCAGTACTGGTGACCCTATTTCTGAGATTTTTTCTGCTTAATAGCTTCTGCCAGTAATTTCTTCTGGAAGCTGATACCATATGGCTCAGGTACTCCATGTTTCAACACTTACTGGACAAATTAAAAAAATCTCTTCTAGGTACAAACTGATTTGAGGAAACTACAGGAAAATAAAACTTGAATGTGAGCATTATAATGTAAATTTTAAATGAATGGAGAGGCTAAAACCCAATTGTCATACAGAAAATAACTGCATTTTTTGATTGTTTTTCAGGAAAAAAGAAAAGAAAATCAAAACCACAATAAGGTAACCAACCAACCAACAAAAAAAAAAAAAAAAACAAAACCCAAAAAAGGAAACCAACCAACCAAAAAAAAAAAAAAAAACCTGAAACAAAACCACAGAAACCCCCACAAACAAAGAGAAAATCTCACACAAAAAAACCCACAAAAACCTCTCATAACTTTTAATAAAGAAAAAAGCAAAGGAAAAAATGCTTTCACAATAAAAGAGTAACAGTAAAAAAATAGGGAGAACCTCTTCTTATGACTGTGAAGGATGCAAGTATTTTAATTTCCAGGCTTAATTGTCTCTCCTGCTTCTCTCTCCCCTGGAAATTTTTGCTTAACATGAAAGCTCTCTTGGAAACATTTTAATTGAAACATGACCATTTATTCATTTAAAGGAAATATAACTTCTGACAGAAAAAGAGTTTCTGTGAATGAAGAGGAATGCAAATAAATAGTATACTGCTCCAACCAAACAGCACTTGTTACATGTTCTCTGCCATAATGTTAATATCCTATTGCAGTGCATGTTTATGACCTTTTATGCACATCTAAAGTATGCTACTCTTTGTAAAAGTAATCTGTTTCTATAATAACAAAATTGCAGACTGATAAAGCTTCTTCATAAGGAAATAACTACAAATCTGTTATTACTTGTTAAGAGTTTCAAATGTACTTTTATCTATAAACAAATCCTTCAGAAAATAATTTATGTTTAATATTAATGCTGACATGAGCTCATTTGCATTACAGGAAAGAAGTTTTGAAGAATCTAGAGAATGTCTGCCATTTCTTCTTTACATGTCTTTCTGATTAGACTTAATTTTTACACGTTTTTTTTCTTGTTAATAGAAATAATCAGAAAACAATTAAATGGGGTCTACTGCAGTGTATTCTAGTAATGTTTTTTCTAATATAAATATTTGTAGCATTTCACTGGATACTCCAATCACACACTGTCAAAATGCCTTAAATGTTTTAAAACTTCTGATGTAGAGCATTCACAGGGATTTGGAAGTTTGGTAGTTAGATTTTCCTGGGCAGCCTATATTTAACTCTACTTCTTTGTCTACAAGGAAAGTTGGAATGGTGCTCAATCAGCAGTGCACATACTCATGTGTTGAACAAAGTGAGGAAGCTGAAACCAAATGGTTGTCAAGGAAGTGAACATCATGTGTTTTATACTGATATTAAGCAAAAAAATTTAAGGGAAAGAAAAGGAGCAAAATTACTTGTATTGTTAAAATGTTGTCCAAAGAGCCATAGTAGCACAAATTTGAACAGCCATTATCTAAGCAAAGAAACAGCACAATCATTACCTAAGAAAGCACTACAGCACATCCCCAATTTTGGGTCATGATAATATACTTTGTATGTCATCAAAGTAGAAAATTAGATGATCTCTGTGTACTCTAACAGTCAAGTCAGAATTTTACTTAAACTTGCCCATTTGAAATAGATACCTGTTATCTCCTTCTTGTCATTTTCCCCTGTTCTTCCTTTTTTCCTTGCCCACTATAAAAAAGAGTGAGTTGTGCAGAATGAAGATCAGTCTTGTGATTTGACTGCAATGTTATGTGTCTTCAAATGAACAAAAGAAGATAAATTGCTCAACAGTATGCTACAGTATCACTTTCTAATTAATATTACAACAAAACCTTGCTTTTTTTCTTCTTACTGCGAGAAACATAATAGCTATGCTGTTAATTCCAAATGGAATTTAAGCATGTAAAAACAGATCAGAAGAGCATTGACTGTGTCTGATTTTAAATAGCATTGTAAATAGAAAGTTTGCTGCAGGAGGATGTAGTGTTAATGCCCACTTGCCAATATAAAAAACTTTTTTTATTGTTCATCTATAATGCCTCTTTCGCCTTTACCACATATTTGTTCTAAGGCTGAAATGCCAGTCGAAAGAGGTTCTTTTTCACAGCAGTGTTAAAAATCTTTATTTACATTGCAATTAAACATATTTGCACTTTTGGCAAAGACTGTAATTAAAAGTGGATATCTTTATAAGTTTTATTTTTATAGTTTTCAGAAGTTTATCCCAGAGGTAGTGTCATAACACTGGCTGCTGACTGTCAAGAGCAATATTGTTCATTGAAGTCAATCATATATTACAAATTCAAGATAAATTTTAGTGTTAGGGAACTTATTAAATCTAGTATTTAAGATAGCAAGTGCACTTCACCTTTTTAAATTTTTTAATTGAAAGGCAAAGAAAAATGAAAATGAGTATATTTCAAAGAATATGAAAGAGAATGCACACAGAACTTGATCCTACTTTCATTACCTATGAAGATCAGAAACAGCATAGCTAAAATCAATTGAATTATATGAGATTTTCCAATCATTGAATATCAGATATTTTAACTTGATTCTGTTTAAACATGGAGCTCAAAGGATTTGACCAGACATACATGGTCAAGTACATATCTATGAAATATTCCTGGTTTCCTACATTAAAAATGTTCTTCAGGGACTAATTGAATGAAAAAATGGTTATACACTTAAAAAAAAAAAAAAGTAGCTGTCTAGGAACTGATGCAGAAAAAAAATTAGAAATATGAGAAAATTTCTAATTTGGAGTTCAAAGCATCATAATAATTTGCAAAAATATTTATCAGCTTTCATGGAAAGGAAAAAAATGTTTCCATTTATGCTCAGGAAATAGAAATAGCACAGTTACAGCTGAAGCTGGAGTCTAATTAGCCAAAAGACAAAAAGACACTTGCTTCAGAAAAAGAAAAGCAAAATCAATTCCAAAACCAACCAACAAAAGAAAACCAACCAAACAAAAAACACTCAAAAATACTTTAATATTAAAATGTCCTGTAATATTTAAGGTTTTTTGGGGAGGGGGCTCAAGTTTTTGGCGCATTTTTTTGAAAAGCCAGAAGTGGTGTTGATTTTTTTCTGGTGGTGGGAGTGGTGGTGTTATTTATCTTCAAAAGATACCTGACTTTTTAGATCTAATGTAACTCTGAGCAGTGTAAATGTTAGAGATTTTTGTTTTGTCCTTGCAATATGCAAATGATCAAATATTCAGTTTAATATAAGCCTTAACATAAATAAAATCTCCCTAACTATATTTTTGTTAGTTTTTCTTTCCTGTTCCCTCACTGTTTTCCTCTCTGCTGGAATCTAAGACTGCAAAACAGACAAGCAGATATGAAGGGAGCAAGTGGAGGGCAATCAGCAAACTATCTCTTTCTGCATGCTCTAAGGAACCTCTCCTTAAGCAATTTTTTTTTGTTGTTGTTTTAATAACTCTATGTGGAAGAGAAGACTGAAAGACTGAAAGAAGGTCATTAGGTCATCCTTCATTTAGGTCTTAACACAGAGACAGAATTGAGGAATAAGTAAATCAGATATACACAGAGAAAAAACAGACTTCAAGTGGTCATTCACTGAAAAAAAGAGAAAAGCAGATAAAACCACAAATGTATCTAAAATCCACAAGTTGTTCAACAGTCCATGAAAATGGTGAAGAGCTGTAGTCCAAGACTTGTCTTATCATGAAGTTTTACAAAATACTTGCACAAAGTTTATGGAGATTATTGGAAGTCGGGCAAAAGTAGAGGACTGCAGACTAGTTAAACAGGATTACACATATGTTGTTCTCCTGCTCTTTCATCCTCTTCCCTCTGTGAAACCGGGATTAAAAAAGAAAGACTTATTAGGAAAACATGAACTTTATATTGCTGCAGTGCAAACCAACCATATCCAAGATATATTTATAAAACTCACATCTTAATGGAGTAAGAGTTAATGAATTCTCAGTGTTTTAGAAGATTTCTCTACAATGCCTATTACAAAAAAAAAACTGCGCCAAAAAAAAAATGAGAATGTATGAAATTGCAGTTTAATGTAAATAAACCAAATAAAATAAAAATTGTTCAAGAACTTACCAAGGTGACAGCATGCCAGAACCTTTTTTCTGCTAATAGAGAATCTATTTTCTGTAACTCCATGAAGAATTTGCATGAGCTATTCACTGCTGGATTTTTTGTAATACATAATGTGTTTTGTTTTGCTGACTCTGTTGACTGTTCCCAAAGCATAATTAGAGGTTTACTTCTGCTGACTTAGTAGAAGAAAGTAGTATCTGGAATCACCTAGCTGTAAAGAAAAGGTCTAATCAGTAGTCATGCAGAGACCAGCCACAAAATGGATGAAATTTATGGTTAGTAAGTGCTGGAGGTTTACTGGTGTCATCTCTGTACTAAGATATGACGAACTTGCCAAATCAAAGCTGCATCAAAGAGCTGCCATGGGAAATCCCCTTCATCCTAGCAAGAAGTCCTTGCTGAAATGAGTATGAATGTTTAAGAACCATTGACTTATCTGTGTAAATCTGAGGAATTCCAAAGTGAAGGTCTATTAGCAGAAGTAAATTACAGCTATGGGATGCAATTACCTTTTGAAACTGTGGTAGTCAGTAAAATCTCAATATACAAAACTTCAAAAGGGTAAATGTAGGTGTGAGGTCCTATTGAAATAAAGCAAGAGCTCGTACAATTAGTTATGCAAAAGTACTATTGTACAGACTGAGTACATGTAATGCTGTTCTTATGGAATCAATCTTTTAATTTGTAACAAGTTGAGCAGATGAAGTTCCTCATTTCCTTAAAAGTGATGAGTATGGAATCCTCCTAAACAAGCAGTCTCCCATAATGAAAAGATTCCATTTCAGTAGATTTCATGAAATATGAACAGAGAGCTGTCATCCAAATTCTCATACTTATATGCCTACATGTATTTTTAATTCTAAGTTCATATTTAAAAGAAAATAACTTCCAAACTATCTAGATCTTAGATAAGCATATACTCAAAGGGCATTTTCAAGGGCAGAGTACTGTTGAAGATTGTTTCTTCCCTGAGATTATTCATCCAAATGCACACTGGGCAGTGTTAGCCACTGAATTGTACTAGAAACTTGGTTCCTGTTCATGCTGAAAATACAGTATTGATTTTGCCATTTCCAAAATGAGGGGGCGTTTTTTTGGAGGGTTTGGACTGGGGAAGAGGGCAGGCAGAGCAGGCTAAGGAACATCCAGACAGTCAGAGAGATGGATTGAGCAGCCTGAGTCTGCCTTCATTCCCAGCCTGGTGGCATCAGCAGCTGCCCATTGCATCCTAACATCCAATGAAGATGCCTTCTGACATAATGGCACCAAGGTTTGAGCATGAATCCAAGAGCAGCAATCCCAAAGATAGCAACCAGTAGGAGAGATCTTAGAAGTGTGAGTCCCCCAGTGTAGATCTTTCACGCCTTTCCCAAAAGCTCTGGTACCTATCACATGGGATGGATGTAATTCTGTGACTTCCACACAAGAGAATAGGAGCCCTGAAATTATTGCAATAAATGAGTCTGTAATAATTTTAAAAATGGAGTATAGGGAGAGCATAAAGTCTAAGAATTATTTCTCATTTGGAGCAAATAGTAATATCAAAATTAGTTTATTTCAGTCTAATACCTGAATGAGTATTCATTTTGGATTTAGCTGATGACATTTCCTAAATTTTTTCAACCATTTTATCTTCCTTCTTATAGACTGCCTATCATATTTTATATTTTCCCTAAAGACTTAGTTGTTACACTTCTAAAGAAAAGAAATTGAATAAATAATCTGCAACTATATACTTTTTTTTCACTTAAATGATATTTTAAGACTCTAAAATGCCAAAACCTGTAAATAAATTCAATCAAAGTGTTGTTTAAAGTACTGTAAAGCTTTATTTTCTGTTAAATTTGTTTATGGGGAAACACATGTATGGTTAAGGGAAAATGCTCACATTCATTTTGCATAACCAAGAGGCCTAGGGCTAAGGAACTTCAAGTTTTTTCGGTCCAAAACGTAGATTTTTTCAAAGCTTCACTCAGTAGGCCGTAGGGAGTAAATCCTAAGAGTACATACATACTTAAATTAGACAATATAGAGTATTTAATAACCACTATATCTTTAGAAAATCTCTTGATGAAGATCTAACTGTCTGAAAGGAAATTTGTCTAGGTTCTTTACACATCTCCACTGGATGTACTTAGGACTATTGTTTGCCATGATGTCACAGCTGATGATTTTGTCAGCTTTATTTCATCTTTTTAGGTGATGTTAAACAAACAGACTCGAAGTAGGCATAAGAACCTGCTGGTTAAAAAGCTCCTTTTTCTCTCATGCCACATGCTCCTCTGCCACACTGAGAAGGCAAACAGCCAACATCTCAGCTGAGCTGCAGCCCAGCACAGCTCTGGTGCTGCTGCCACCTCTGCTGTGGAGACATCACCAGGCCAGATGGGAGTACAGGTGGTGGGTAAAGGAGAGGAAATGAGAAAGATTGATTTTGTTATGGGAAATCCTTTACTATAAATCTGTCTTCTCCTGTGGCACGAAGAATTAAGGTTCATCTCTGTTCTCACTTGTCCTGCAGACCTATCACAGCTACAGGAAGCAAGAAAGTATTAGTGTGATTTGAGGGAAAGCACTGCTCCTATTAAAAAACCCAAACAACCCACACCACGCTGGCCTGCAGGAATGTGTACAGTTACTACAGACCAGGTATGTCTTTCCATACAGGAGTCAGAGGAGTCACCTTTCCAAGGGCCTCTCTCCACACAACCAGGGCAGGCTGAAAGCCTGCTCCTGACCACACTACAGTCTCTCATGGTTGATTTAAAGCAGAAGGCTGAAGTGTGAGAGGTTGCATTTCTGGATTCAGTTGCCATACATAGCCAGCTTTCTTTCTAACCTTTAAGGACCATTCTCTGAGCTGTTCTCAGGATGTGTATTACTGAGATTAGACTGGCAATACTGACCAAATAGTTACATCTTCATTTTTTTGTCAGTTGTATTATCAATGGTACACATAATGAGTGAATCTCCTTATGTGCAAAATGCATGGCAAGACATAACACAGTCAATGTTAAATTTTTTTTTCAATTTTTATTTTCCTAAAAAGATAGATAAATGACTGTGACGACTCAGTGAACTTCAAATTTTACACAGATAGACAAAGCTTTCAAGAATCTGAATCCTAGTTAAGAGGCACCAATCTTCTCAATTCCAATAGTAAAACAGAACAATGAAGGTGAAGTCTTAGACTGGAGTGCAAGAGACTGACATTCTCTGAATCAAATTAGTGCAATTAATTTATGCCACAAGACAGGCCAGCCACAGATCATTCTTAATTTCATTTCTAGACCCCATTACTTTGAAAGCATGGGTTAAAAAAAAAAGACAGAATATAGTCGTCTAACTTGCAAAAAACTTAGCCTTAGCAAAGTGTCAAACACTGTATTCATGTAGATATGTAGGAAAATATGCCTGCTCAGTTTTCAGAATTTAAAGTGCCATAAAAATAAAGAAAGTTGGAATGAATTTTATGTACTGTTTCAATGTCAACCACTTCTTATTCTTTCATTACAATGATATTCTATTTTTAACAAAAAAAACATATTCAATGCTACCCAATTATTGCAGCAGTTTCAAGATGACAAAATTTAGGTATTCAAAAAATTTAGAGTATTGAGATAAGAGAATTTTTATTCTTCCTAGCTGACATTTAAGAAACCTTATGTCGTTATTGAGTAAATCTAAAGTGGTTTTTTAATACTCTTTAGTCTAATAGCCTTTTCTGTCATTTACTGTTATTTGGAAGAGTTGTCTGTTGTCTTAATATGCAAAGTGTAAATTATTGTTGATTCTTGTGACCATTCTATTTCCATCCCATTCATATAATAGTATGACATTTTTTATTTTGATTTTTTTTCATTTTTCACTTTCCATTTTATTTTAAAAGTCTCTTAGGAGAAAGAAACTGAGGAAAATGCTAAGAGGGGGTGAAAAACTGCACACAGGAGCAGTAGCTAACTACTTTCCCATTTTGAGCCTTCAGATATGTATGAGGAGGAGCTTCTGGATACTTAGATATATTATGATCCAACTGCCTTTGGGGTCAAGGAGTATACTTAATAAAAATTTCTCAGAGATGGTATGGCTGCACTAGATCTTGCTCAAAGTCGATGTGCAGATCTCTGGAAACCTCTGCTTTTCAGTGAAATCTATCGTTTGAAGAAGTCCAGTCAAAACTGTAATGCAGTATTGATTGGACCAAACTGACTGAATGTCATTCACACAAGCTTCATTTTTTCAGCTATTTCATTTCCTACTTCATTCATGCAACACCATCATGCAGACATGAATGTTAAAGAAGCATCCATATGAATCAAGAACCATTCAGAAATTCTAGGATTAACAAGTTCTAGCTAATCAGTACACAGGTCCTTCACAAGAAATGATCAGTGAGGATCATTGAGGATAGACTTCTGTAACTTCCCATCATTAGCCAGATGATTTCACTCTGGAAAAATCTTCTGCTTCAGGCCATGGCTCTGTGCAGAGGTGTAGGACCAAGTCAGCACTTGCCCATTGCGGAACAAGTAGGAGAAAACAGAGAAGCAGTTTTTTACCTACAGGTTACAGATCTTGAATGTTTGCTGTAGCTTCTGACTGGGATCTCAACTTTGCTTTTGGTTTGAGCAAGGTAAGGTCCATCAGATTGGTAATAAATTTACACAAGCCTTTTTCCAGACTACCATAATTGAGAGCACACCTCATCATATTTATCAGTGCAGTGACATGAATGGAAAAGTGTGCAATGCAGGGAAATATTAGTGACCTGAGCAATAATTCACAACATGCTAAGCCAGCAACTTACATGGTCTAAGTGTGAGCAAGACCTGTTCTTCACCTGTCCCTCTGATGGTAAAAAACTAAGTTGATCCTGGAAGAAAGAGGAGATCTCTACTATGCTGTGGAAATCAGTACTGCTAAACCTAAAAGAGTTTCTCTTGTTTTCGTCTTGACTGGTGCTCTCACAAGCACCTCCAAAAAAACCTACCTTCCGCAATTCTTGTACCTTTGACTGAGATCTAGAAAAGTAGAAAGGTCCCTCAAGTATTTATGGCATTCAACCAGATATTTATGCCATTAGTATCCTCTTATAACATGTGCTGAATCATCCATCTCGATATTTGTTGACAGTTAACTTTGAATTTTACATTTGTGAAAAATTGTGTAATCACTTGTTTGTATAGTCTCTTTAGAGTCATCCCATCCTACAGGTGTTGGAAAATGCATGTGTCTCTTATTTCTTTTCTCAGTGGGTGGGAGCAGAACACAAAAAACCCCCTCAATTACTAAGGATAGCTCTGTAATTTTGAGAAAGTTGGAAGTAAATATTTGTTTATATAAAAATCAACTAAAAAGATTGACTGAAAAATAATTCTGTAATAAACTTCTATGAAAACAGGATAGGCTGAAATAGGGGCTAATTTTCAGAACCACATTTATTAGCAAAAGAATCTAATTAAGGTCTCCTAATCTTGGCTAGGAGATACAACACTAAACACTGAAAATAAACATTTGATTTGGAGGTAAGGAAAACCTAATTTAGTATACTAGTTACTGTCAACATGCAATAAATTGTCTTCTGTGACAATCTCAGCATGCGAACATCAGACAGTACTACACATCAGTCTTCAATGTAGGTTGCTGTGTCTTATTTGTGCAAAATCATTTGTTTGCTGTATGCAGCAAAAACAAAATACAAAACTTTCATTTTCTCCCTTTATTTGTCCATAGCTTGTTTCCAACTGCTAATAATTTTTTTCTAACTCTCTCTTTAAATTTTTTATCACTGCTTTTTTTTTTCATATTGTTATATATATGGTCTTTATTTCCTTATTCCATTCGGCGATATTTTAACTCTGAAAATTTGAAATCCTTTTATATATAGTTTCATTTTCTTCTATTTTTTTCTTTTTGTTACTTTTCCCCCTCATTTTATAGATTATAGACGCATTTCTCCTTCCTAGTTATCTACATTTTTTCTATATATATGGATTTAAATTGCTTTAACTCAAACTTTCCTCTTCTGTCATCATTTCCTCCTACTTCGCCATCCCAGCACATCTTTCTTCTGCTTTCTCTAGCAAAATTATTTGAAGTAAATGAGTTAAAGGACTCATTATTGCAGAGTCTTTCAATTCATTCATCTGAAAGTTGCCTCAACTAAACTTCAACTAATAGATTTTCAAATGTTTTGTTCAGTCTAACATAGAATTTCCCAAGAGGCTGAATCTCTTTCATTTCCTTTGGGACAATGATCCACAGCATGATAAATGTTCATTATTTTCATGGTCATCATTAATTTCCTTCAATCTTTTGACGATGCCTCACTGCAATAAAGTAAAACCACAGAATTTTTTTGAGACTTCTCTCTTCATAGGCTGACATTGCTCATACTTTCTCTTTCATTTAGTGTACCTTGTAGGAAAAATTTTATGTCCAAGCTCTTAGGAAGTTCAAATAAAGATAGATCTGACCATGCATAATAAATGTCCTTGAACTTGACAATTTCTTCAAAGGGTAAAGCAGCACAGTCAGAGTTATGCTTTTCACTGTGTCTTCCTTTCAGACCCTGGCTTCATTCCAGTGTCCCAGCCTCACAAGACCTATACACAGGTGCACTGACTTGCCTTGTAATTCTTCTACTTTGGCACTTTCTCATCACAAAATCTAAAATCTTGACACTCTCAGTTCCTGCACCATTCAAAAACTTTCCGTGGATGGAGTAAGTATGATTCCATGCACCAAAAGAGAGAGTAGTTTCTTAATAGGCTTAAAATTGATGCAATGGAAACAACAGAGATAACTCAGTGACAGCCATCTACAATGTACAGTACTAGACCTCTACTTTAAGTGCTGGAGAAGCAGACAGTAGTTAAGTGTAAAAGTGTGGCTGTTCATGAAAATGGGGTCTCTACTTTGTATAAAGGGCAGCAAATTACACACTGCAAGGAAAATGAGTCTTCTGCAGCCATGTGTCAAAATTTCTAATAGGTTAATCGCTGAGCCAGAAATATTCAAAAGAGGTGTGGATGATGAAGGAAATTAACAGCTTGTCCTACCTTACATGTTCCGATTTACAGAGGCTTCCATAATGTAAGTCACACAAGAGTGAGACACAATGCTCAGGAATCTCTCACAGCCAAGGTTCTATAAACTACAGGCATTTTGAAACAGTAACAGCAAGAACACTGTGACAAAGTCTTTTGAAAAGAATGGGAGTAGAGATGTGCAGGAACCCCAGCAAATTACATTCATATTGCATCTCCTTTGCATTTGCCAGTAAAGATCCAATGAAATTAGGACGACTTAGAAATTACTCCATTAAAAATAAAATGTAAATAAAAAATACTGCAGTGATTAAATGAACTCCAAAAATGAACACATTGTTTTTAAAGAAAGGCTGCTGCTGATCTTTTCTGTCCTCTCTTACTGAGATATTCATCAAAGTGACTTCTGATGACCCAGGAGTATATTATTAAGGTTCAAAACAAAAACTTTTGCTCTTGTCTAATAGACATGTAATCTACCTGTCACATACATTCATCTTTTTCTATAAACTGCATATGGAGCAGAGCAGCCTAATCAGATGTTGCACTTGGCCTTCTTCATACAGAGATACAAATCAAATTTTAAAACCACACTTTTCTCACTGTATTAAAAACGTCTCCCTTCTTTGAATCTCCCAGGTCCATTTTCATATTTTCGAACTGCTGACTATTGTTATGGCAAGCAGAAATCCACATAACACTGTTGATCTAATTTACTCCATAAAGGTGAAGTGAGATATCTTGGATTTTTTCAAGTTCTTATTTTCACTTTAACCATAAGTATATCTTTCAGGTATTGGCACTCAGTCACATGATTTCTTGGGTTTGTTTGGGTTCACCACACAATAGCATTACAGCTGTCACAAAATTCTTCAAGCCATTCTATCGGCTTTCAGAATATTTGTCCAGGCCAGGCTGACACAAGAGGAGTTCCTGCAGATAATTCTGTGAGGTGAGAGCTATCCAGCAATTCTGAGCCTCCTGATTTTCTAGGTGTTGAGACATTTGATAATGAACAATTTATAATAATCCAAAGTGAAAACAGGACTATAACTATTGTAAGTGACAAAATATATCCCTATTCCCATCTTCTCCAATCAGACAGATTGTTTTCGTAATTAAATCAGGATTTGGAATATCATGAGAAGGAGAGGAAAAATGTAGTAGGTATTCTCCTTAAATCAGAGTCCTGTATGTGTGTGACTGGACCAAATTTTTTCATTTTTTTTATTTTTTTGTAAGTTTATAAGAAAGAAATATTATTCTTATAACTCAATCTAGTCCTATACACAAGGCATTTGCCTTCTGGCACTGATCAGCAATGGTCTGAAGGATACAAAAATGTTTTCATGGCAGCTCTGCTTTCATTGGCATGGGCTGTAGGTACATGCCATAGGCTTTAGAAATGGGATTATATTCATAACTCTGTATAGCACCCAACAGCAGAGGACAAGACTACCCTGACATTCGTTTGGACTAATTCAAATAGATTTTAATTTATTAGTCGTCGTGTGATGCAGTTTTCCATCACATTCTTTCTCCTTCTAGTGCTATTTCCAGGATCCCTTCCTTCATATTGATTTCCGAACTTCAAAGCAATGAAAAAAATTATTATTCAAGTCAAGTTCTACCTGGGTGGTCAACTACATATTTTTTCGACATTGGTCTTTCTTTATGATCTTTTGAACTTTTTGTAAGTGGGAGAAATAGTATTTATCTGAGCTATGATATACTTCCTAATATTTATTACTTATCTTCTCTCATAAACCTGCTTATTCTTTATTGTCCATTTCACCAAATTTTTTCATTTTTTTTCACATTCAATTGCCTCTGATGATAGTTTATTTTTTAATTTCTTTACACCCATCTTGACATTTGTTCAACCCACTTAAATTTGTTATTTGATGGCACATGTTTTTCTAACTATACATTAACTGGAAGGTTTTAATTTCTTTTCTCGCATGAGAATAAATAATTTATTTTAACTCATTAACTACTCTCTGCATTCTTTACTAATTTAGTCTGTTTAAATAGTGTGTAGGGGGAGCTAAACAAAAGCTGAAGGTTTGGGATGAAATCAGATATGATAAATGAAGAAAGGGAAAGTACAATATTGCACTTTGTGCAAATCAGATCAAAGTCAAATATTATTTATTGTCTAATTTCCCCTTGTACACACTGTGCCAGGAAGGAACAGTTTGCTGTGTCAACAAATCTACAGACTAATTTATTCTTGAAAGTAGATGTGACCCGGTTTATTTCAAGGTAGTTTAACTGTTCTCTTTTGCCTAATGATGACTAATCTCTAGAGGCTCAGCTTCAGCCAATTAGTCTCAGCCTAATCAATCCGCCCCCAACTCCCAGCTTTCCTATTGTATTTTTTTGAGAAGCCCTTTCATTTTTTATTTAAGAAAAACATATGGGAAAGGATTTTCACTGAAGAATTTTTGATATGGACAGAACTACCATGCACACTCCTCCCTAAAAGCGTTATTTATGACATAAGATGTTTTCTTTCAACATTATATTTTGGACTAACAAGGATGAAGAACCCCTTGAGTATTTTGTGTACATATATCAAAATATATAAATGTATTTGAATGAGGCAGCTTTCACAACTTCCATGAAATCACCATGCAATTAAACTACCACCACCACCAGCTACTGTCATTTCCAACAATAAGCATAAGTTCACAGTTCACACCCAGAGTGTTTTTCTGAATCAGTTACAATTCATTTCTTATCCTTGGCTATTGATTATTGATACAATTATGAAGCTTTAACGTAACAGAAAAAAATTCAGTGTTGAGCAAAAAAAAAATTTAAGTTTTCAATTTTAAGAATTTGTATTAATTTTATCACCGTAGAAAAATACAGAGATGATACATCACCTTGATAGACAGATATTTTGCAGGGACAGTTATGCATAAAATCTTCCTCAGTCTGTAAAACATTTAGATCTGTAGGAGGCTTCTATCTGCACTATGCAGTCTGCCACATGCCACACAGCTCACAAAATGTGTCAGAGTGTAGGATAACTGTGGAAAAAATGTGTTACAATACCTTCTATGCTCTAGTTTCAAATACCATTATCCTAGACTCATTATTGCTGTGAAACACTGCTGTGTCCTTACCATGTAATTTAAAATCAACACTTTTATCATTTCTTTAGTGCGTTAACATCACAAGGACACACACATGCAAACAAGCTGTGAGTCAAAGAACACCACCTATGTCGAGCTAACATATTTTCCTAAACAATATATCTTTGTTAGTTTTTTTCCAAAAGAAATTTTAATAGTAAGACATGAAAAGGAGACATTTTCTAGAACTATTTCAATATTTTCACCAACACACAGGATAACCAAGACTTCAGTGTTTTTTCTGTGTCTCTCTAGCAACAACTTAAACTTTATGGCCAGAAAGGTGAAATCACTGCCTCATGCCAGCCAAAAAGGATAGGTTCAAAGAAGCTTTCTCATATCCTAAATTCCACTGATTTTCTGAAAGCTCCTAAAGTTGATGTTCTTTGGATGCTGTGAGACATAAGTGCATGCAATACTCCTGTCCTATAACCCTTCAAAATTCTTTGCAGCTCTCATGGGTTTCTAAATTGATTTTTTGGCCCCAGTGTATCGTGAATGACAGCACTCTTCTCTGTTGCCTGAGTACACACAGGAAAAAAAACCTCAGCACAATAGTATTTTCTTTAAAGCATACTGTTCCCATGTTTCACTGGCCATAGGTGAGAGGTCACACACCAGGCATAGGGCCATATTTCTCTCTTCAGGTAAATATTTTTTGAACACTCAAGGCAAGCTCACAGGTCGCATCTATAGTAGTCTGTCTGCATGACAGGAGATCTGAGCCACTTTACTCTCTGCAGAATATATCTATGACAGAGATTGAGACAAGTTAAAGAGCTATTTTTTAACTTACTTAAATAGTACTGAAAGGTTGTTTCAGAAATAATCCATCTAGACAAGTGTATGAACACTTCAAGCAGAGAAAAAAAAATGGCATGTTTGGGAAAAGCAGACTGGTCATTTAGCACGTGCCAAAGCAAAGCAGAATAAGAACCAAAATAAATAAAGTCTAAAAGACAGAAAACTAAACCAATCAACCGAAGAAACCCTTAAACAATGTTTTGGCCTTGGTCACTGTTGGAAAAAACCCAACAAATATTGAAAAACAATTAACCATGCCCTTAATGCCTGAGGCATGTTATTCACTCAAAGGAACCCAAGGAAGACAATACTGCTGCACAGATCAGACAGAAGAGGAATATAATAAAACAATAGAAAACAAAAGTTATCCAAGAAAACAACACACTTTTAATAGAGATTTAATAGAGATAGAGATTTGTACTGGTGACAGTACCATCAACCACTATGGAAGAAGCACTGTGCTTTTCCAGGTAAAATTACACAATTTCTTATTAATTATTTTACACTTTTGCCTGAAAAAACATAAAAGTAAAAGAGAATTATGCAAATCTGTTCTATAATATTGACTTTTGATCCTGAGAACTGCATCGAGTCAACTTAATCAGGTAAAAAATTAACAAGGGAAATGTTAAATAGTGAAAAATATAGAAGTTATTAAAATAGATATTCTGTAGAGTGTTGGTCTCTCTGTACCAGTAGAAGATGAACCTAGATGTGAAATCTCTACCTCTCAGCAGAGAGGGGCCATTTCAATGGAAGCAATGACTAGGACATTGGTTTAATTTCATGGAAGCTGCTAACTTCTAAAAAGTAAAATAGTTTCTTGTCAACATCTGCATTTTCTTGAAGCTTCCCAGAGAGGTGAAGAGCAGACAACTCATTTTTATTTGGACACCAAGCTAACAACAGTGTCTTGTATATCTGAACAAAAGTAGAGAGGGGAAAGGTCGTATGTTAAGAGCAAACTAAATCTTATTTAAAAAGCAATAAACTAGTAACCCATTAGATACTAATGATAAATTTATGAGGTCAAATATAAGGACCATTTACTAAAAAGCCCCCATAATTATATAACCTTGCCAGAGTCCACTTTAATACTAAAAGGTATTAAATCAGCTAAAAATGAAATGTTGGTCATTCAGGCTTTCTTTCTCTAGTATGTTCTTTCTCTAGCATAAAACAATTCTATCTACAGCACAGGTACATAGAAAACTTAAAAGAAAGAGAGCTGCCAATTCTCCTTTTAAAAGTCTGTCCAAATTCTGTTAATTTTAATCGTTAAACAAAAGTAACTATTTTCCTATTTATGATTGATTTGAACCTTAAAGAATGTGTTCTGTGAACACATATAACACATGATAATTAAGGCAGATCAGCAGCCATTTGAAGACTGTAAGGGATAAAAGAAATGTGAAAATGGGGGGGGATGAGATTAAATTTAGTAGGTAACTGCCTCTTAAAAACCATGTATTTCACTTCATGTCTAGCACGGTTATTATCATTTGTCAACAGAAGTAGCATGTTTTGTTCATTCAAGATTTCATTATGCCAGTAGTACATCAGGAAACTCAAACTGGTATCTCTACCTATAGTTTTTTGAATGGTGCCCTTTGGGAACCCAGAACACAAGAAATATTTCTTTGTCTGCTTGGAGGTGTCCTGACCCCCAGAGAAGCATTAACTTTGACCCTCACCCATACAGAAAGCTTCCAAGACTTCAAGATAGACTAAAGCCTACAAGAGTGTAAAATAAATAATAGAAAATAGCGTAGTTTATCACAGGGTGAAAGATTTAAGTTTTGGAGTTTTTTAGTATAGAAGCAAAATAGAAGACATCAGGCATTGTCCCAAGCTTCTTCTTCTTCATCTACTCCATTTTCTACAGTGTTAGTAACACAAGGTGATTGGTCAAAGAAAACCACAGTTTTAAGTTACATAGACAAACAAGAGATGAGTTATGAGTTATTAGTAGATAAGTAGAAATAAAGTGCATTTTAAAAGTTAATTAGATGAAACAATTTTAAAAGACCTTGAAACTGTACATCTAGTAACCATTTTGAGGTACTTTTCCTGCATGCAAAGTCTAGTGTAGACAGTGTACTGAAGTTTTGATGACAATAAACAATAAGCTAAAAACCAAAAAAGTCCAGTGCGTCTCTCTTTCCTAGCACAAAACTACTACAAGAAAGTTTCCCCCATCAAAAGAGCCCCCAGTGAAGCCCAACAAGGAAAGGAGCAAACACTCATAGTGCCCTAATATTTAGTAACTTCTTACACAGATATAATTTATTTCTTGTATGGAGGTTAAATACTTCTTCACTGGTTTTTTCATAACCCTCTGACTGAAATGTGGTGTCTTAGCAGGCGTATACAGCAGTGTTCATGGGGACTAAAGATGACAGCCCTCTACTTTCAGCTTGTAAGTGCAGCGCTGAAAGAATGACATACCACGGCAAAGAGAGGAAGACGCCAAGTCATGCTGGCCGGTGTCTGGATGTGGAGGGGCAATGCTCTGCCCTACATGGGACACATGGCCACTTCTTCTGTGTCTCCAGCTGTCCTCAGATTCTGCAGTACACTACAGTCCATTCATTATGGCAGACTCCTGAAACTGTGATATCTTTGCGGGGCTACTGAGATTTTTTAAAGGATCAATAAGTATAAACTAAACTAAAAAAAAAAAGGAAGACAGGTCAGGGACATTTTTCTTAGTGCCATTTCAGCTGTTCCCAGAGGCTACATTTTTCAGAAAGGATATGGTGAGTTATCTCCAGGGTTGACAAGGCCAGATAACATTTCAGTTATTAGCAGCGAGAGGATTAATGGACATCCACCAAAAATATCATGTTCAATACATGGGTTATCCAGGGATGAGGATGAATGAATTTGGAAGGAAATTGTTAAGGTATCTGAAAAGTTAATTTGAAATGGGAGGAGGTATCAGGCACTAGATCTTATCTGAAGGCTTATTTGAAGCAAGAGTCCAAAACATTTGTCAGTTCTACAAAGGTTTTAATGTGTGATTAATCAGAGTAGGAAATGGACAGAGATCAAGGAATACTCCAAAGCTGAGAAATGAGTTTAATTATGCTGTTTGGAGTAACAAGAGTGAATCCACCTTCCTTTGCCTTTTACTGCTTCCATAAAAAATGGCAGGGAGTTGGGTATGAGTAAAATACACATGAATAGGATATAAAGGAGAAAGGACAGCTGATAACTTTAGTATGTGAAAACAATTAAGGAATGTATTTTGATATGCACTGTACAATTTAAAAGTCAGTTAAACACTTAAAGTAAGTTAAAAAATAGTTCTTTAGCTTGTCTCAATCTCTGTCATAGATATATTCCGCAAGAGCTCCCACAAGACCTAAGCTTATAAATTCATGCCCTAATTAAGCAACAGCCCTTTTATCTTGTCTTTCATCCTAGACACAGAGAGAAATCTCTTGTGGATTATAAGAAACATGATATTTGCATCTAATAGTTTGTAGAACCTTGTCCTTCTGATGCTACGTTTTGGTCAGTTTGTCCAAATGTTCATTTATGCACATTCTTTCCTCATAATCAACTCTGCATTAGCATTAAATTCATCTGGTGACAGGGATGCAGCAATTTTGCCAGAACTAAGTTGTAGCTTCTGAATCCTACCTCTTTTCTATTTTTCCTTTTGTGTTTATTTTATCTTTTAAATTTTCTTCTCTGAGTCAGGTTGTCCCCTGAATGCTTTAGAATCATCTTATCACCTTTAATCTATGCTCTCTTATGCTGATTCTCGTCCCCTCTTTCTTAGTCACCCTGAATGCATTTTTTAAATTATAATACTGTATGACTTATTTGTTTGCTTACCTCCAAAATGCATTTCTACCTTCTCTCTTTCCACTGTGTAGCCTTCTGAAGATTTTTGTCATGATTTAGATTTTCTCTAGTCAATGTCCTTTCTTAGTAACTGAGTTCAAATACAGATTTAGCCCTGTAATTAGTACTTAACAAAGTGTAACAAAATGTAATTTCCCTGACTATAAAAAAATACAAAAAAACTCTCAAAAATACCTTTAGTGATGCATTCAAGGTTATTTCTAAACTATGTACAGAGATACAAATGTAGCTCATCACAATGTTGCTTTTGCTTATTCAGTTTTCTCATATTATTTCCCCAAATCATTTGAATCAATTCTGATGCAATCAAGGCATTCTCCTTTCTCTGACTGTTCCTAATTCCTTCTGCTATTTGGATTTGTCACCTCCCATAAGTACATTCCACTTTTATTTCCTCTTAACTGACAGAGTGATGACTTTCAGTGCGAACTGCTTACTTAATTTATCCAGTGAGGAAATAGTATAGAGTCATTATAAATTCTTAGGGTTCAGCCTGTTTCTGAGAATTGTGGGATCTGTGTTCGTATTGTTATCAAGTAATTCTAGGACAGACTGTTATCTGTATTACAGGAGCACCTGGAAGACCCAACTCACAGTTGGTATGATAAAGGCAAGTCAGGAAATGGCTGTCTGCATGGCATAAAGCAGTATTTTTAAATCATTATAAATGTCACAGGAAGGATTTTTGTGACCAGCAAAGTAAATACTAAATGGAATTGGAAGCTCAGGTTGTGAAATGTTAGTTTTCAAGGATGAGTTTATTTGAACACAGATGGACATACACTGAACACCATAAAATTCAAAAAGAAGTACCAGAAGGGCAGGAAAAATAATAGTTCAAACTAGCATAGCTAACAGCAAAACAGAGGACCCTCAAGTGGGAAGCTAAATAGGAAAGGGATCTCCAAATCATAAACACATTGCAAACGTGAAGTACTTTTAATGAAAAAAACCCCATTTTCTCTACCTTCTCTTTTTATTTTGATATTCAGAATAACAGTTTTACATTTGATATCTGCAGGACAGAAATTGACATTTGTAGTTTAGTGTACTAGGATCTTAATCCAGAAATCACAGCGAAAATGCAGAGGCTGGTCAAAGAATGCAATATTCAGTGTGGGTGAGGGCATCCACATGGCTCTACAATTCTTTCCTTTCACTGACTTACCATATTTTAACATGGAATAATTCCACTGAAGGATAGAAATACTGATCTCTGCAATAATGAAAAAACAGAATATTAATATTCAAAACTGTGAGTAAAAAAAAACAACCCACAACCTATTTTTCATAACTTGTGCCAAACTCAATTCAGAAAGGAAGAAAAATTAAAGTAACATAGAGACAATCCATCTGTATTCTGAAAATGTTTTTACTTTGGCAGCCAAGAATACTTTTAGTTAGATGGTTCAGAAAGCTTTGAATTTTTTGTTGTTGTTGTGTTTTATATTTTTAATAACAGATTAAATAGTGCCTTTTAAAAATCAAGCTGTGGTGGGATGCTGTGAACCAAAACTTCATTCACAGGCACAAAGCTGCACTTCCAGTCTGATTTATGTTGGTCGATAGAAAATAACTACCTCATGTCTGCTTTTATAGGAAGCACTTGATATACTTGATGAATTTTACTAAAGCTTAAATTCCAGCTTTGGACAATGGGACATTGTTCCTGTTCTGTTAGTAGCAGGGTAGTGGTAATAGATTACAACAGAATAGCACCCCTCCAGTGTCCATTCACCTGAATCATTTCAGTTCTCATCCATTATGTACCCAGAGAAATGAAACAAGCGTCTTTTTCTTGGCACAGTCTGTAAATTATGAAACATTGTATAGCCAGCCAGTGTGAATGATTAACTGAGATCAAGAGATATTTCACAAAAATGGCTCATTCTTCTCAATCAGAACCACAACTCAGTATACCAGATCAGAAAATGATGTCATATGTAAGTGTTCTCATTCTGATCCCTAGTAAGAGCTATTGAAATATCTTGTTAATAACTTGCTATTGAAAGATCACAAAAGTAAAACCATTTTAAGGATATTTTTGTCTATATAGAAGACACCTTCTTTATATAGAATCATGTTCTTTTTTATTAGTATATATGTACAGTGAATGAAAATATACAATAAGCTTTCATAATGAAAGTATAATATTTTGTCAGTTTGAATTTTGTGGCAAATCTAAATTGCATCACTCTTCGAAAGTTTAAATATATTGCTTGGTTAATGGTCTTGCTAATATTTAGCTTAATCAAATTTATTCATTACCCTAAATTGTGAGGTATAGGTCAAAAAATATTTAACAGTTTAACTGGTTTCCACTTTGCCTTTCAACCTTTGCAAGCCTGAAATAAAGTATATTCTTCAAACAGTTCCTCCCCTATATTTAATGTTCAGTGTAATCTATTTATGAATATGTCACTTTTTGCATTCTACAGAGCATTTCATTTCAAATTATTGTTCATAATTCTCTGATCCATATTTGTCATGGACTTTGGACTGAAATTATTGATTATCTATATTAGGTTTATTGAAATTTCTCCATGTAAGTTTTTGTTGAGTTTTTTCCTTTTAATCTGGTCCGCTATTTCTTGTGCAAATTTTAGCTTCATCTTGTGAATAGTTACAATAGGTCTGAGTTTTACTAATATGGACTGTGTCACTGAATTCAATAAAACTGCTCAAGCTTTAAAAGTAACTCACTGTTGCAAATTTTCCAGAATTTAAGACTTCACAAAATAAGCTTTCAGGAGCTATAATCATCACTGCATGAAATGGGTGTGTGCAGCCCTTCACACTTAGATGTCATGATTCCTGATTAAATTCTGTTATCCCACTGGACAACAAACCATTTTTAAAAAAGTTTCTCACCCAGAATTCAGTGTTTACAGCACTGCACCACATAATTTATCCTTCATTGTTAAGGTCTCCTAATAGTTCTGGCAAATATGTAATTTATGCAAATCTATACATGAAGATTTTCTTATCTATGTGCTTCCATTTTCCTTTTAAGCTGAATTGCATTTCATCATTTCTCATAAAACCTCTCAGAAAGTAATGTCTTAATCAGTATAAACTTTCCAGTCTGAATAATGGAAGTGCCCTCAAAGTTTGGTTTAATGCTGTAAAAAAATCTATGAGTAAAACATTTTGGAATGCTCACCTTTGTCTTTGTGAGCAAAGCAATGCCTTTTTTTTTATTTTTAAATTTGTCCTTAAAAAGCTCCACAAACTTGCAAAGATTTCAGTAAAGTTGTAGCAATTATCTTTCAATGGGGCCCAATGGTGAATTAGAAGTATATTTTGTCCCATCATTTGCATTAATTTGATATAATCCCTGACTGTCTTGCCTGGTCACAGCTTTTAATGCCCAAAGTAAAGAAAGCAATGATAGTTAACTATAGAAATCCACACAAATTATTAAACAATAGTTAGCAGTTAATTCTCATCAGCCTTTGAAAGACAGGAGGTGAAGGGCAAGATACAGGAAAAAATGTTGCAAAAAAAGACTCCAAGATGTATGAATACCAAAATAAATTAGAGTAAATCATATAAATTGAGCAACAGATCAAACAAGGCCATAAAGATTTCGTGCATGATCTCCCTTGAGCAACAAAAATGAGTGGCACATTAAATGGCTCGTCATGCTTTATTATATTTACACCTTTTAGATTGTTTCCCTATTTGAAGTCACGACTGCAAAGATGATGTTTTTAAGAAAGGAAACCCTTTTTACTAATTACTATCCCATCATAATTCAATGAATATATCTTGTCAAATATGTCCATATACCTAACTGTATATGAGACAGTTGGTTGACACAGATGTTCTAAGCATGTTTTTACTTGTCCTGTTCCCATATTATTTACAAGTTATTTCCAAATGTATATAGAACTATCTATTCATAGATATACATATACATCTTTACATATCCGTGAGTTGTTTAAAAGTAGGTTGCGTTCTCATTGTTCTCAAAAAGAAAAAGAAAACAAAGAACAAAAACCCCAAAACCAACCAGAAAGCTCACACAACCTGGGGGAAAAAAAGTAAAATAAAATAGTGTCTTTTACTTTGTTGTTAAGAATGACCTCATAAATAAGATTTTCCTCTGAGGAAAATTATTAGTTTGAGAATCCTGAAACTCAGGACTATCAACTCATCTATCATGGGAAACTGCCTTTCTATAGCATTTTTGTTTAAAATAACTTACACATTTATTACACAGCAGCTCTGCTCAGAAAAAAAATGGCTTTATGGCCCATAGATATTTAATAGCTCAGCTACAACTGATCTGTCTGATGGATAGGGCTTTTAACTACACTGTGATTTTTTGGAAGACCATAAGTGGAAGGAAACTAATTGAATTGGCTTTTGAATTGGCTGGGGGGCTGCCGTTGTTTGACAGACAATGAAAACAATTTAAATCACCTTTAACAAGAGAATTCCTTTGACTCTGGGAGTATCACCATGAATTCACATACTATTCCCTGGGATGCCAGTGGAAACCACACTTTTAATTGCCAGTGTTGCACACATATAATCATATTGTCAGCAGGGTGTGTAGCGACTGCACAGGGTCTGCACAGTGCTGTAGAGGAAAGCTGTTAAATTGTGAATGTCTTTGCCCCAGATTAGAACAAATAACTAGACTCTGGAAAATTAAAAAATTATTCACCATTCATCTTAACTAAAACCAAATATTTTCAGGTGTGTTGCATAGAATTTGGTGCTCAGGAGGGCAATGAGCTCTTGAAATTTCTTGCTGTCTTAAAGTCATGAATTTCTTGCCTGAAGAATACAATCTCTTAGGTGAATTTCCTATTCTTCATGTTCAATAAAAATAAATCTTAATCAAAAGCCCAGTTTGAAACAATTTATTTCACTTCCAAGTTTGGTGGGAGACTGTGCAAGTTGCTATGGTATCCATCTTTCTTTCTGGGGTTTTATGATGTTCTCATCATCCTGTCTGAATCTCTGTTATTTTCTAAGGAAATGTAAGTGATCTATTTCTTTGTTTCTTGGCTAAGTTTCATCTGCTGCCCTTTTCTCCTAACTTTATGTTTGCTTTTAAAAATCTATGCTTCATCATTCACTGTGGTACTTCTGTTCATTTTTATTACCGTCATACAGTTCTTTGTAATAGTTAAAAAATAATATTTATGCACAGCAACACCAATTTAGTATGCTGTAATTACAACCAGTGGTCAGCCATATAGAGAACTATTACTCTATTAGACACAAGTTTTACTGACACTTGCTGTGATATTTAAGGTAGAGATTACTTTAAAAGCTACTACTATGCATTTTCAAAAAGAGTTTAACCTACAGCATTGGGTCCTCAAATGTGGGAGTTCTTTTATATTATACTCTTCTACTGCATTTTTTAAACATAGTCCGTAAAGCACAGGGAAAAAAAAAGGTGATAGTTGCTCATAAATGCTAATGTTAATGTTATTTTCTGCAAATGAGGTCTGGTCTGCCTTTGGGTTGTTTTGGGGTTTTTCTTTGGTAAAACAACAAAAAACCCTAAAAACCTAAAAAAAAACCAAAACCAAAAAACTCCCCCAAAAAAAAAAACAAACCTCCAAAAAAACCAACCAAACAAAAAAAAAACCCTTCGAAACAACCAAAATTTTATTTTCATTATTTATTCTGATTAGCAATATTTTTCTATCCTGTACATAATATCATCAATAAATATATCAAATCAGAAAACTATTTTGATCTAATTTAATTTTATTTTATATTTTCCTTTTTCAGTCAACTGGTAGTGTACTTTTATCTCTCTCTTCACGATTCTATTTGGGTTCCTGCATTTTGTGTTCTACTGAAAAATTTTTATATGTGGGGTTCTCAAAAGCACTGTAGAAGAGGAGGAAAGCGTGAGTGATGACCAATAACAATGAAGAGTTACTGAGTATAAGAACTTCCTTTTTTTATATCTGTATTTCCTTTTTTGTCTATACCAGGAAAAGCAGCAGTTACAGAGGTGGTTTGCAGAAAATGTTATTTTCATGTTATGATCAGATTTCTGGAAATTCCCTCTAATCATTATGCACTTACTTAACATAAATACCAGTATTTTGCTTTTTCCTTTGTTTTTCAGAACTTCCAGGATACTTTTCATAAATCACTGCACTGAACTCCAAAACCTACACACAAGGTTGTAGATCATGGCTGCCCATGGAGAAAAGAAAAATGTTTAGCTTTTCTCTTTATTCAGGTACCTGACTGAAAGGTGATCAGTCTGCAATTTCCTAAGTATTATGGATGTTTTTTATTTAAACAAGAAAAATCCAGTGTTGGTGTTGTGTATTGTGCAAATCATGAGAATACATTCGCCACATGCTGCACAATTCACAGGAAAGGAAATGTATAGGCTAAAGCCAGAAGTTAAGATGCTGCTGTCTACAAAAATCAATTCTGGAAACAGTAGTGTTATGTATGGATATAATTTGTGCAGATAGTTGTGCATGTAATAAAATCGTAGTTATAGAATTCATACTTTGTAACTATAAAATGCTTTAGAGAAACTAACTAAGACACCGGGGACTCGCATCCCGAGTCACCAAATTAACATTAAAAAGATCCTAGCCGGGAGGGGACAATAGCCGACAACGCAACTATTACCATGCCCAGCTAAGGCCATTACCGGCTGGGGACCAGCTCAGCCCGAAGGAGCAGAGGAGCGAAAAAGCCCCGAGGGAGGAATGCGCCCATTGTAAATCTACAGGAAGACACCTGGACTCAATTCGGTGGCCGATAACCTGCTCAGAGGACATCTACAGTGGGGAATTCCTGCTCCAGGAAGGGGGACTGCATGAATATGTAATGACCTTATAGCCAAGGGCAAAATAAAACATATAAAAACCTCCGGCAAAGATGCAATGGCAGGCAGACTCGAGGAAGGCAGGGACCCTGTCAGACTGCCCCCAGAGCACTCTGCAAGGCTGTGGGCGGAATTCGAACTCTAAATTGTAATCTGATCGCAAATAAATTTAATTATTGATTTCTAATTTGGATTGGCTGGTCTCCATTCATAACAGTTACTTAAAGCTATACCTGATTTTATGACCTGCAGGATTAGTTTTGTGCACTTACTGCAAGCAGTTCCTAACAGTCTGACCTGGGTCTGACAGGGTTACATGTTGTAGACATTGTTCTATTTATTAGTGTTTTGACTGCAGAAGTAATAACAAGTTATGCTACCAGGAATTAAATTAACAGACATTTATCTATTCCCCAGAAGACTTGAATGAGAGGCATAAATCTTTTCCAAGAAAAATGTGAGTATATTGAAAATTTTATCATAGTATATGACATCACAGTATGCTGTTCTTATTGACAAGTCCATTGAGAAATTATATTTTAACTTTATTTGCAGAATAAAAGATTTCTCAGTACCAATTTAAAGCCACTGGAGTGTTTGTAGGATAGATCACCAGAAATCGGGTTGAAATTTTCAACATCTGTTCTTGTTAATCCAGTAGGAATTACCATTAGGATATTACCTGACCCATCATCAAATTAGTGGTCTAAAAACTGAGACTTTAATGGACTTATCAAACGACTGGAGACAACATCATAAGAATAAGTATGAGGAAAATCTCTCTGGCAACTGCAGCAGACTTAACTCTAGTCAACATGATGAATGCTGTTCATGATATGCAGCGTGGGAAAGAAAGTCATGCACAATGTGATTCTCAGATAAGAATGCCTCAGTGGAAAAAGCTCAAGAACACTTTTAGCCATATTGAAATTAGACAAGGAAAACAGTATTTTGCCATTATTAGTAAACATCCACAGAGATTTTGTTGATACTATAAAGTCTCAGGACTTGACTAGACGTATATTGATTGATCTTAGTTGCAAGAGCAACTGTCTAATGGGCAGATATTATTGCCTAGATTTGTTTTTACTTTAGTTTAACCTAACATAGCTTTGTGCTAGAACACCTACTATCAATTAATAGCCAGTAGTAGTTAAGAAGTAGCTATTCTGCTTAGAGTGATTCATGATCCTAGAAAGAAATCTTAGTTTGGAAGAAAACAGACAAGCAGAAAACCCAGATCACACCGGTCACTTCAGGAGAGCATCTTTATGAATCAGGTTCAACTAGTTTTAAGAACATGAAAAATAACAGTAAAACAGATATCATCTGTAATTTAGAAGCAGTCAGAGCATCATGTATAGCAATTTTTATTGTTAATAACAAGGTACCTGTAATAATTAGATCATTAGAATTGTAAGTGTTGATATTACTATAATCTGACCTATAATAACTGTTTAATGTATTTTGTTGGGACTGTTGGAACATTAATAACTCTAGCAACAGTCTATTTTCCTTAATTAAATATATTCCCTTTTTGTCCTTATAAACATTTTGAGTGTAATAAAAATGGTTGACCAGTACAAATCTAATGAAACTGGTTTTTACTGGAAAAGTATTTTCCCATTGCTTCTTTTTCCTTTCAGATAATAAAGGGGACATACAAATACTATTTAGAATTACTCATGTATCTAGTCTTTCAGAATTGGATGAATGTAGTTTTGTAGATAAAGACCTTGATGATATTCTTGGTCCGTGACAATTCTAACAAGTCAATTATCAGTCATAAAATTTCTATATACCAGTTGTAAAAAAGTCTAGGTTCGGAGGAGTCAGTGCCCACTTCCTATACTACATAGTCAGCAAAGTTTTCAAGCCAGCAGAAAATTTCAGTGAATATGGTCTGATTCTAGTCTAAAGATACTTCTCTGAATGTTGGAATCCAGAATGTCTGTCCCTTTAGTGCTGTATGCATTACCATGCTCCAAATTAAAACAGTAGTCACAGAGACCAACATGGGAAAAAAGTCAAGATAATAAAAAGTCAAGATAATTTCTTTTAGTGCACAGTGACCTAAAAAAAAAATTTTCTCACATTTAATTCAAAATATAATCAATTGCCTAGTCCAGAAGCAAGACAAAATATCGTTGTGTAGAAGCCATTAAAGTATGACACTTTCAATTACTGCAGGCTCTTTGCTGCACCTGTGTCACATGTACTGGTGACTGATCCCTTCCTTTTCCAGTCACAGCTTGAGTTATGAATAAATACATGACAACATATCATCAAGGGTAGAGCTGTAAAGACATATCACACTTCAACTGCCATTTTGCTTTTTCAAAGCATAAGATGGTCTGATAGTCCTATTTGTGGTCACTACAGCTAAAGAATGTGAGAGCAAAGCGTTGGCCTAAAGGGAAATAAACAAACAGGTCAGGGTAGTTTATAAGTTTTTCTCATCTAGTCAAGAAGTCTAACTGTAAGTAATTGGTAACAGTGGGGCTCTTTCAATAGGAAAAAAAAGTAGACTGAAACAAAATAAATATGGAAGAACAGTCCCTATTAATGTGTGCTAGAATTACTCTGAGCTAGAGTTACAGTCCTATGTAAAGGTCAGACCTATAATCTGAAATTAAAAAGCAGAGAGGGCAGCTTTACCCTCCAAATATCTTCATGTGAAGACAAATGATAACTAATTAATAGCCAGCTCTGATAACAGCATCACAAAAAGGTTAAGTACCAGCTTATCTGTAGTATTTTGACCCTGCTGTGTTTTCATAGATTGTCTCCATTGAACCAAAAACATGACAGTGTGTTACACATTGTCGTTCCATGCCCACCTCCAGGTAATTTAAGTGCTTTCAGAGTCATATTGCCAGCCATGCCTACCATAATGCACTGTATTGTACCAAAAAGATCTTCATATTCCTATGTTAATTTGTTATTTGTTATATTTCTTGCCAAATATACACAGAGATAGCAGAAAACATTGTTGTTTTTCCAATTAATCCAGTATACAACATACATGAATTCTGGTATATCCACTTTAATGCTTTACAACAGCTACAGACATTTCAGCTGTTGAAGAAGTAATGCATCCTACATATTCAAAGATTTTCTGGAATTATGTTTCTCGGAATTTGTTTAACAGCCAAATTCACTTTTGCAAATATTTATCATTTAGGTTTTACTAGGATGCATTTTAAGAAAAAAAATCACTTCCATTGTAATGAGAACTTCAGACACTCTACAAAACTCCAAAGTCTGTCCAAAAGTCAGACACTGTTCCTTTTATGTCATAAATGCAAGTGCATAGTTTACTATGCACAAAGGATAGTTTAGGAATTTTTAGACAGGCTTTAAAAAGTAACATTTGCCTTGGGAAGGTAAGACAAAGAGTGGGAATTACAATACCTGTAAGAAAAGGTTTTTCCTTTAATGGTTGTTCCAGCATTGAAAAAGAAATAACTTCACAGGTTTTAAACTCAGAGGAACACTTGAATGAATGATGATTTTTGTTATAAAGTGGAAAATATTGATGTATAGAAAAACAGATGTATATTTTAGAAAGGGTTTAAAAGTGCCCTACTTTTTTTTTATTCAACCAGCTTCTGTAATCTTTGTTTTAAAACATTTTGCTGTACTCTCAAAAATTACTGAGGAGTCTTCCTGTCTTTTATTTCTGTAGGTCATTCTGTAATATATTCAGTCACCCTTGGGAAGTATCTTTTTGGATATTCTAGAAAAGGCTTGACTCTCAAAAACTTTTTAAAATCATTGGTTAAGAAGAGCAACTTAACACAGAAGCAAGTAAAGGTGCTTGTCAATTATGCAGACCTGAAGCTGTTTCTCCTAGACTAATATAGCTCATGTGAATTTAAGGTAGCTGAGAAAAATTAAAGCCATAATAGCAAGACATATGTATTTCTCATGAGAAGACAATGAACGGAACTCCACCAAATTACTGTAACTTCATTCACTAAGTGAGTTTCCCTTCTGTATTTTATGGATCACATTGTCTTGGTCCAGCATACAGGACTGCATGCTTTTTATTATATCCTCTTCTTTTTGGACAGATATTCAAATTTGTATGTGGTATATTGTTATTTCTCACCTCGGTTACTGTTAAACTCACCTTTTCCAGTCTGTTTTATGTTGACATTCTCAATTGTGAAAATCATAGAAATAAAATTTTAGCCAGTTTGTTAGAGTTTTTCTCCACAATCTTTCTGGTATAGTTTTTCCAAAAAACTTGATTTGGGTTTGTGCCTTTCCTCTATGTCCCTATACAGACACCTATGTCCCTATACAGACACAATGAGGGAAAAAATACTTTTTAAAAAATTGATTTTTTTTTTTGAGATACATTTTTCCAGTCCAAGAAAGGAAGATTTTTAAAAATGTCCATGCTCCATAACAGAGTATAAAAGTGGATTAGCTAAAAATAGCCTAAAACTCATTTTCCAAATTATAATTCAGGGATGAATCTGAAAGATTTGCATTTCCCACATGCCTGATTTCTCAGTTACTGGTTGATCTTGGAATTACCGCTGTTTACTTCCTTCTTCACCTTTAGAAAGAAACAAACAAAGAAATTGCCTCTAAATACAGGAGATTATGTCAGCAAATTCAAAATCAAGTGAGTTACTAGGAAGAATCCAAGTGATTTTAACAGGATATGACTTAGCTTCTTAGGACATAAGACAGTTTACTGGTATATATTTTCCAAGTGGCATAATTGAAATCCTTTCTGAGAATTCTGCATACTCCAGTAAAGTATGAAATTATTATTAATAATAATGCAAGAATAGGCAGGATACGCAAAACAGGTTTACGTATTAAAACTAGGTGCAAAACAAGTAAAAAAGCTAGTGAAATATTTATGTGATGTTAAATAGCAAAAAGCACCCATAGATGTTAAATATTTTGTTGAAATGCAATCAAAAAATTTTAAAGAAAATAATATAAAGGAAATCTAGTTGTTTTCCAGTGGACTTGTTTTGAGTTCCATGCTGAAGTCTGAACGGTTTTAACCTATTAAATTGTTATAAACTTGGCTGCAAGAAACTTACATTCAAAGTATTTTTATTTTTGAAAGAAAAGATTACTCCAACTTGGGAAAGATGCCTAGAGCTAAGCATGTGTAAGAAACCATGGCAGATCTCAAACTTTGCAGGGCTAAGCACAATCTGTATTATGGCTTAAAGTAACCTTTTCCCTAAATAAATTAAATATGTAGCATGTGTACTACTCATTTTAAAGGAGCCAAACACAGGGCTTTTCTCCTTTCTTTGTGCACATATTGCCCCCAAGGTTATTCTGGTTCTTGAGTTAGTTCTTCTGGTTGTCCAGTTTTAACATTGATGGATAGGTTGCTGACTCTCAGAAGGACGTTAAAGAATTCACTGTATAATATGCAAAATTCTCTTCTCAAAAAGCAAAATCATTTTCAACCTTATTCAAGTAGTAAACACAACTTCTGAGACAGAAACTGGGGCTTAAATAACCACAATGGCATTACATACTACAGGATATCCTAAACCCTTCTGCTCAGATTACAGATTTTTTTTTCTCTAATAGACTTTCTTGCCATGTAAAAAGAATATATAATAAGTACAATTCAAACATATTCACAAAAACAATTTATGCAGTTCCTTACTCCTAACAGAGATTACACTAAGCGTGTTAGTGAAAATACTAAATTATAATTATGAGATTAGAGGCAATTGACTCCTCCTCTCTTCTGTCTCAAAGGGACACCAACATAAATTTGAAATAGAAAAAGAAATCTGGTATTTTTTTTAATTTTCTTTTCTTTCACCCTCGTTAAAAAATTAATAAAAATGGCTCAAATACCCAAAGCCTCCTTGATGAAAAAAACCCCCTAAGCTCACAACTGAAAATCTTTGTGTTTAAATACGCTGCATACTCTTCTAGAGTGAAAGGTTGCTTAATTTATTTGTCCTGCTTCTAAGCATTCCTTAAAAAGAACGGGCAGAGGATTAGTTCAATTTATTTTCTTTTGGAGAAGTACCATAACCGTAACAAATACAGTGTAACACACCATGGCTTGACATTAAACTTTTTTTTTTAAATGTGGGAATATTTCCTGTTTGGAAAAAAACTCACCTATATTGATGAGTTATGACTCATCAATATAGGTGGTAGACATAAGAACCTGAACAGATTTTGTGACTAAAAAATACTGCAACAGGAAGAAGATATCAGTTGTTGAAGTAAGAAAGTATGTAGAGAGAAAAACTTACGGAAGTGGGGAAAAAGTAAGTTAATGAGGAAATTGCAATCAGTCTTCTCATCATCAACCAGAAATAATTATCACAGCATGCTACCATTCAGCTGTTGATTAAAGGTATTTGCTTAATATATTGAAATAATTATGCTCGTTCATAAGGCCCTGTCAGCACTTCTATTAGAAACTATGTCCCTCTGGGTTTTGTATCTTTAAAATTTGTTCAGAGATGCATATAAAATTTCATTAGTTTGAATTATAGCACTTTTAGTCGGATCTGATCAAAATCACGTATGTATGTACTTTAGTATGCTTAAAAACCCAAAGCTCTACTCTCACATCCTTTACACATTCTTAGTCCCCAGTGAAGCAAAAAAGAAATTACAGAAGCAAAAGAGAATGCAAGAATGCTCAGAAAAGACGCCTGGGATTTATATATATACAGTATATAAAATATCTAAGGCCTTCTGCATGCAATTACCATTTATGAATTAATGATCATGAATTAATTTTTCTCTTGTGCTTGAAGATGTTAATTTTTGATTTATAAAATCTAGATGGTAGTATTGGCACTAACTTTTTGCATAGAACTATTATTAACTTCTTTAGGCTAAGTTACATTCTTCATGAGGAGACTTAAAATTAGCTAGGACTTACTTTAATTCCCAGTGCTGACATTTGTTAATATTCCATTTCATGCGGCAAAAGCTGTTAAAATCTTCCTAGATTGTTTTTAGAAGAGCTAGACAATTTTTTATTTAGTTTGTGATTGTACCAATGACTTAATGAACACATAACTCACTCAACCAAAAAACTGGTTTGTACCTGCAGTTGGACAAATTTATATGAATATCTGTTGGAATTCCAAAGCACTAAGCACAAGTAAAGAGTAAGATTTTCATTGAATTGCTAAAATATTGGAAAGAAGGGTAAGGTCTCCTCTGTGCCTTCTCTCCACTGTATAAACCCCAGCTCCTTCAGCCGCTCCTCATAGAACTTGTTCCCTAGACCCTTCACCAATTCTGCTGCCCTTCTCTGGACATGCTCCAGCACCTCACTGTCATTCCTGACTTGAGGGGCTCAAAATGGGACAGAACTTGAGGTGTGGCCTCACAAGAGCCCAGTACAGATGGACAATCCCTGCCCTGGTCCTGCTGGCCATGCTCTTCTTGAAATAAATCAGGATGCCAGGATGTGGCTTCTTAGCCACATGGGCACAGTACTCGCTTATGTTCTTTAGTCCAGTGTAGGTCCACTGTGTTTCTCCTGAGCTCAATTTTGAATGTAAATTTTAGAGCCTTAAGACATTTTGCTTTATAAACACACTTAACCCCCACCTCAGGACTAAGCAGGAGGATATTGGATATTCAGTATCTGAGCATTTCTGATGACCTATTCTTCCACACATCCTCTAGATCCAACTCAGTTCTGGCTGGCTGGAACTGTTTTCGCCTTGATTGCTACATTTAAGTCCTTATGATGTGCTATGAAGAAGAGTGTTATCTTTTCATTTTCTCTGCACAGAGATGATGACTGGGAAGGATTTTGAAGGGTACCTGAGAAGGATTTTTTTCTCTTTAGAACTATTATATTTCTTCACTAAAGACTCATACAATTTAAAATTCCTGTGTCTCACTCATCTCTAGGGTAATTTCACTAAACTAACTGATCCTGCAGTGACAATAACTGCTTACATATTTTTTGCCTTGTGAGTTCAGTGTTTAAAAAGTCAAAATTATTAAATTGGCCTGAAACTGAACAAGTTTTTTCCTGCTGGTAAATCTATAGTATCTATCATTTACATAGTATTATACTACATAAAATATATTCCTAAAAGTATATTCAGCTAGTCACTAAGAAGATATAATAATTGAAAATGGGTTTAAATCATCTCATATATAAAGATTCTGACATGCTATGAAAAATGTAATAACACTGTTAAAAGTAAATGTGATGTAAAAACAAAAGATCTGCAAACCAATGGATATGAAGTTATGAGAAAATTTTCTTTAAAAATACCATAATTTTCACACAGAATATTTTTCAGATCAATAGAAAAATATGTCCAATTACCTGCTCTGCTCCCCTCTCTTGCCCTGTGTTTCTGTATGTTTGTGCAGACACAGCAGAGGCAGAAGAGTATAAAAAAATGAAAATGTAATTACATGAGTTAATGATCTAAAATTAGGGATGCAAACATCACTGTTTACCACAAAATGTCCCTAATAGCATTTACCCTTCCCAACTACTGGAATTACAAGTATTGTCCAGAATGTGACAAAAAAGCTACGGAAAGTATTTAGAATCACCATCAGAATATTAATTTATCACTGTTATTTTTTGGGGTTTTGTTGTAAATGGAAAGAGACTGTCAAAGTTTTTGTTTACATCATGTTCACTTTTAATGCTTTACTAACATTAGTTATACAATCAACATTACATTTTATTTTCATGACTAGTCCAAGAGTAACATAGAAGTTTCTTTTTATGAATCCTATTCCTATAAGTAGTTTAAAATCCACATTTCCAAACTTCAAAGCAAAATAGCCTTGCTGTACCTCTCAATATTTATTTTTGACTAGAATCCCACAGGTTTCAAAGGTCTATACAGACAACTTCCCAGCTACAGTTACGATCATCCTGAAGCAGACAAAATAAATTTGGCTTTATTTTCTGATCCTTTATTCCATCCTCATTTTGATACAAATGAAACTACATGGGATGCTACTGAAATAGCCTTGACAAGTTTCACTGCTTTTGCTTTCTTTTAATATACTTAAGTGGCCATTTTACAAATAGTCATAACTGGAATAGCCCAGGATACTGATTTTAGTATACCTTTAGAGACCTGCATGTAAATTTGGAAGAAATGAAAGCTGAAACAGTTCTAAGTAAAGAGAATCTTCTCTGCTGCTGCAGAGACATGATCATATTGTTACTTTAAACTGTTTTAGAATCTTCCTTTGGCCCTATCTAAATTATCCCTTCCTCCATAGCCAAAGTAAAGGAAAATGCTGACCACAAGATTAGCTCAGTTAGTCAGAGCATGGTTTTAATAATGCCAAAGTCACAGGATCAATCCCTGCATGGGCCATTCACTTAAGAGCTGGATTCCATGATCCTTCTGGGTCCCTCTAACTCAGACTACTCAGTGATTCTGTTATTGTCTGTTATACCTAGTACATCCTTATCTGCAGCATTTCACATCCATGTAAAAAACCCACTGCTACTGACAAAGCTGTCTGTTTCCAGAGAGTATTTATGCAGCCTTTGAAGGCTCTCACATGGTTAAAATTTTAATTATCTTATTTAAATGGGAGTTAATTCCTGACACTGGTGATGCTCTGATATCAATCACATCTAAACCATGATTATTTAATTTATCAAATGAACCTAATCTCAAAACAGTCATTTAGATTTGTTCAACTCATAGCAGTGAGTGAAATAATGGCATTCTGGAATAGACCATTAAAGTGAATGAAGACCAAAACACTACAGAAGCACATGAGATGTATGTCAGGATGTATATGATTTTCTTTCCAGTTTTAACTATAACAAGCAATTCAGATTTAGAGGCATGTGAAAACCACAGGCAAGAAGCTTTGCTGTGGTCTGTTGGCATGGAATCTCAGCCAATGTAGACCTGGTTAATATGGATGTTGTCTACTCAAAAGTCATCTTAGAGAAATCTATTTACTAAAGGGACAAGTTGTATAACTCTCTTGGGAAGTTTATGAGGATCCATTCTACGTCAGTGTGTCTGCTTTTCATACTCCAAAAGAGTGAGGGATAGATCACCACCACGTGAACTCGTATTTCTGACTCACATAAGTAAGGGCTGGTGTGTTTGGACATCCATCAATACTTTATTTTTTACTATTTTCCATGTGCATTAAGACTCTACTTATCTAAGCAGGGAAAATTTTAAAAAATATTTAAAATTACAATATTTTTGTGTTTAACTTTGGGGTTTTTTAATTCCCATGGCCTATAGATGTAATATAATAAGGCATGACATAAAATAGAGTGAACATGTTTGGCAGATAATAGGAAGAAGAAATAACTGATTCTGAATTTCTAAAAACTGACAATTAATGCCTGTCTCACACCTAGATCTCAGCTATAGCTCTTATATCACAGGTACAGGAGAATGACCATACAAACTATAAAATCTAACTGTTTGAGAGTTTTCAGAATAACAAAGCGCAGTGTGTACAACTCCTTCTGATGTTTAATTGTTGTTTTTTTTCCTATAGGAGGTCTTTGTAAAGCTTACAAAGACTCCAGATGAGACGAGACTAAATTCAAATTCTATCCTCTTATCTACCTTCTTTTATTCACCCAAATCTGACTGATATACATAGAAGCAGCATTTTGAATGTGTGTAAATAGCTGTGTAAACTCAAAAGAATAAGCGTAATTTTCATATGACAGATTTCACTGTATACTCCCAGCAGCATCTTTCAATGAACTATGCTGAAGTTAAAAGAACTTTGACATCAACAGTCATTACAGCTAATAGGAAAACAGTAGAGAGGTTCATTGATTCATATCTTAAAGGGGCACACTCTCAGTGCAAATGCTGCTGGTGCACGGTATTTCTAGGGGAATGTTTTTAGAAGTGCTTTCAGTAGAACTTAATATTCACTCTGAACTGTCATATTCACTAAAGCTGAAGAAAGTTTGACCTTTAATCAAGAAGCAGGAACATCACAAAACATCACTTTATTGTGCAGATAATGTACAATTCACAGTACTGCATATATTACAGCTTCAATTCTTTGATGATTACAAAGCTTGTTTTTCACTCAGCGATCTCCTGTTTTAGTATTTTCTATTTTGAGATACAAATATGCTACTATTATATTTACAGAAGAAGAAAATAAAGCACACTTAACAAAAATGTGAAATAAAAGGAACATTTAAAATATTTTTTATTTTCCAGAGTACTTACTGGCCTTTTTTAGATAGGTCATCCAATCTGATGGGTTTAATAGTCTCTTAATTTTTGGTAAAGATATCTGCCAGCCTCTGTCCTCTTTTTATGTTCATTTTTGGCTATAATTCATGGATCTCAGCACTCAGGAATCTTCTATTCCATTTACAAATATATTCTTTTTAGTTATGACATGTATCTTTATTTCAACATAGCATTAGAAAAACCTGGAAGACAAGTGGGGCAAGGGACAGTCTGCTAAGACGGTCTGAAGTTAGAATTTGGTTTTTTCTAAATTTTATTCTCCATTTGTTTTCTGTAACTGACCTTAGGGTAGTTTTGATCATGTGTTTTCAGAATCACTGATAGCTACTTGAATGTATGCCTGGCACAGTAACAGACAAAAATGCTGTGTTGATAAATGAGGGACATTATTTTAATTAGGAGTATGTAATTGTATTTTCTGCTTTAATTTATAGTAGGGTTGGGTTTACATTTTTTTCAATTTTGGGAGCAGGGGGGGCAGAAAGAGACAGGTTTTACTTTCTTTATGAATTAAAGAAGTCACATACATTGATAAATTTAATTTACTTTTAAAGATATCTCTTTGTGTCTGTGTATGACCTAAGTCACTCTATTGGTCAAAACCTAATATTTGTTTTCAACTGTCTTCTTGTAGATGACAAGCCAACAGGATTAAGCCTTCTGTGAAAAATTTATTCTTTTCAGACATACCAAGGACACAAGCAAACAACAGCACAGCTTTCAGTCATGTGAAGTTCTGTCTCTTTGGTGTCCCTCTGAGAGCTGAACTGGTTCCACTGCACCCACTAGGGGAATCCAAGAAAGATTTTCTGCATATGTCAAATAACTTGTGCTCAATTCAATATTTAAAATATGTGATTTTATAAGCAAAATATGTTATTGAAATTATTTTAATGTTATTTTCTTTTGTATGGAGTTTATTGTATTACATGCAAAGATTACATGATGCTGTCTGGGCCCTGAGCTTTCTGCTGGGGTGCTGCAGAAGGGGCTACAGTGAGGAGAGCAGTGAGTTAGGAGCTGCCAGGGGAGTGCAGGGCTGGAAGGACACCATTCCACCATGTCCAACAAGAAAAGCAGAGCAGGAGCGATGAGGGTGATGCTGGTCAGGGTCAGCTGCAGACCAGGAATAGCCAGGTGGGTCCATAGATTTGAATCATGTTCGATTTCAAGTCAGAATCTCAGCCCACAAAGAAACTTTAGGATAAGTCAGATAGGACACTTCATAGCTGTGTTCAAGCTCCAGTCCTTCATTTTGATAATTTCCTGGAATTTGCCACCCAAGCCTGTTTCTGCCTTACAGAATTTTTATTTCAGAAAATATTTCATGTGGATGCCAGCCTGGTCAGGGAGAGAGAAACGGCAATCGTTTCTCACAGTGGCTTGTGAGAATTTTTAGGGAGTTGTAAGAATGTGATAACTTGTTGGTATAACCAATCTGCAGGTAGAGTTTTTTCCACTTTGTTTTTCTGTTCTTCTCAAGGACAGTGTATGAGAAAGATATTTTTATTAACTAGCCAATCAAGTAGAATGTATCGTATTGGTCTATATAAGCTGGAGAATCCTTTGTCTTAAATCTTCTTTTTCTCCTCTTGCAATTCGGTCTCTCGTCTGTTCTTGTGTCATTCTTGGCGCAAGGGTGACA